>JABFFC010000125.1:0-86814 GCA_013623535.1 Fusarium penzigii
TCCCCGCCCACTCCCGCCCTCTTTCGTCTCCTGGTCCTTTGATTTGACTGACTTGACATTTATGATTGTCTGCCGATAAGGAGCGGTCGGAGTGGTCGTGTGAGAGAAACAAGCGAGGGATCAAAAGTAGGATGATGCCACTAGACAGAGAAAACAGACGGTACGATACGGGAGAATCAAAGCCACATGGTTTTTTTTTTTTTTTTTTTTTTTTTTTTTTTTGTTTTTTTGAAATATTGCCATCTTCATTGTGTTGCACCGCACTGCACTGCACTGCGTTCGTTGAAGAGGGAATGGGGGAAAGGAGGAGGCATGGTTTTTGGGGGAACAGACATACCTCTTGTTTGCTGTAGCTGCTGTAAGCAAGAAGGATGTCGTCGTCGAAAGATGAGCTGGTATGAGTAGTAGTTGATGGGTACTAGCAGTGATTAAACGGTATTGCTGGAGTAGTAGTAGTAATTCAAAGGTTGAGATTGAAGATGAAAGATGAAATGGTGAAAGAGTTGGAAAAAAAAGGAAGAAGGAGAGAGAGGGAATAGATCAAGCCAAGTTGAGGAGGAATGACGTTTTCTTTTCGCAGATGGGAGGACAAGTTGGGGGAGCTTCCAGGTTCAGTGCCTGCTACCTAAGGTAAGTACTAAGGTATGATACAGTACCGACTCTGTACATCTTACAAGTTACATTCAATACCAAGGTAGCATGTAACTTACAGTATTAGCTGGAAAGTGGGTGGTTACGTCTTTGAGCTTTCAGGGACACACGACAGGACAGAAATCGGAAATCAGAGGCCAGACCAAGTTTCAAGCTTCTCCAAGTGGGTTAGAGAACAGACAGGGTGACGCCTTTGCTTTGTCTGGAACTTTGCAGCCGGGAAAGCCCCGCCAAAGCTACCTGATCTTGATCCTACCTCCTGATATGTATCTACTACTCCTACCTATGAACAGACTCACTACATCATCCATCTCACATCGTTCACAGCTCAGGGTAATTGTAACTTCGACTACTGATAGTTAACACTATGTTTTGTAACATTACCAGCCTAATCCCAAGCTAATAATTACAAAAATTCACAGAGACTTTTTCTCAAATTCAAAAGCCCCTCCATATCTCCTTCATGATTCCTCCCCCCGATAGGTACACTAGGTAGCTCGAAAAGCTGTGGGCAATGACGGAGAGTGGATCCCATCTCTCAATTGGTTCTAGACTGAAATGACGCCAGCGAAAGAGAAAAACGACTTTATCAGTACACTTTGTCTCAGGTGAATCCTGCAGATACCATCATGTACAACCCAGGTTTTTTTCACCTCTAACAGCTCACTCTGGACAGAGGCGTCATCAAGCCACCACAACCACTTGTTGCAACAGCCCCCTCTCTCTTCCTCTTCCTCTCTCTTTTCCCTCTCTTCTCTTTCTCCTCAGGATTCGAGCAATCCATTTCTCCTTTGTTAGACATCATCCTGGGCAGACGACCACTTACTTTTTCCATACCATTCTATCCGTAGCCTTTATTTCGTCTCCGCCCTTCCCCTTGCAGATCAATGCAGCAAGCACATGGTGTAATATTACGGAGACTGATAATATGTACTGTATCATTATAACCAGCAATTTTCAAGGAATGAGCTTCTTCTCAAAGCCCGAAACCCATACCGTCCTCGATAACACGTATCAACAATAAACTTGCTTCACCTTGGAAAAAAGGACTCTTTCACTGTAATTCCATCAAAGCACATTACACCCTGGGACCTTGCTCTTCATCCCTTGTAACCCTGTCAGTCTAGTACTTAGCAGACCCGCTAATCCACAATAGCGCAGCTTTTTTTTTTTTTTTTTTTTTTTTTTTTTTTTTCTCTCCTTGAAAATGCAAATGCATGTGATAGCGACATTCGCATTAAAAAAGGGGGCACCATACAAACGGGACGAGAACGAAAAAAAACCCTCCATTATAAACAAAATGCACACAAAGAAATGCATATCTATCATGTTGTACATATTATTCTACCCCGTTTCCAATCACACGGTACTCTTCCTAATCCACATCTACCACATGAATAGAATTAAATACCTTTACTTTATTACAGCACAGTCACTCCGCAGACGTCGCATATCTGTCTGTCAGACTATCAACATTACGCAAGAGCTCATGAAATTCCGCTGCCTCTTCTTCTCCATCCTGATTGGCTACCCAAAGCTTTCGATGCTGTCAGTCCAACCGCATCATGCATCATCGCTACGTATGATACGTACTCCAACTAGCAGCCCCAGCATCCGTCCCATGTTCCTTCATGTAGTAAACTAACAAACTCCATGACAATCAAATCAACCCGCGACAGTACTTATTCAACAAGACAAATATTTGTGCAATTTCATGGTATCTAGTCAGCACTATATATGTACGCTCTTGTCAACTCTGCCTCCATCCCGCTGCACCCAACAGGCCATCTATCAAGGCTCGATGTAAAACCATTCTTCATAATTCTTGAAACTCCAGTTCCCGTTGCAGGTCTTGCGTGAAAAAGAAGAGAAAAAAGCGCTCCACAGATGATGATGTAATAACAATGGACAACTCCTTCTAGCTGTCATGATGCTGATATAACTTGGACTCCAATGCTAGGAGTTTTGATAAGTATCCCAAACAGTATTTTGTACACGGCATCGAAATGGAATCCCCCAACACAGGGGTAAATCCCATAACAAAAAAAAGGCTCGCATCTATGTGTCGCGTGACCGGGCTAATTTGACGGTGGTCATCATTTCGTGGTGATATCAACCGTCCTTTGGCTGTCATGACACCCAACACACTCTCATTTTTACCTACGCCAGCCCCAGAAGCCGCCGCCTGATGCTGAGGCTGCTGTCGTGGCCGCTGGCTTGCTTGCTTCGTTTGTAGGCGGTGCCCCGTGCCCTGCTCCGTTTCCGGCCAGCATGCCAAATACCCCGGATCCTGATTGAGACGCTGATGACCCGTGTGCGGCTCCGCCATTATTTAGACCATAGGCCTTCTTCAATGCCTCCAATTTTTGTCGCGCCTCCTCTGCCTCTTGCTTGGCCATTGCCTCAGCCGTCTTGGCCTGCACAAGCTCTAGTAGTAGGTTCTCGTGTTCGGTTGGCGAGGGACCGGGCGCCGTAGTAGTCAGCGATGGCACATTCGACTCATTCGGTTTGGGAAGCGAAGAGACTCTCTTGTTGAACTTGCTGGTCCTTGCTTCGGGATCCTGCTGAGGTGGTGTAGAGTTGCTTCGTCCAAGCTTGAACTCTCGTAAGCCACCTGCACTGGGCTTGCTCGTTCGCTTGGGAACAGTTTCCTTGCTTGCATCATGTATGGAGGTGGTGGAAACTCGTGACTTCAAACCTTGCATCTGTTTCTCCAACCTTTGCTTGTCTTGATGCAGAACTCTGACGTGCGCATGGCTCTCCCGGAGTTGCTCCTTGACGCTTGCCATCTCCTGAGTCAACGCGTGAACTTGCCGGCTGTATTCCTGCGACTGCGACATTGAGCTGGCCAGCTGGTCCTTAAGATGAGACAGATCCTCCCGAAGCTGAGCCTTTGTCTGCAGCATCGATGACCTCCTCTTCTCCTGCTCGGTTTGGAATCGGCGTTCAACCATGTCGAGCAAGTCCGACAGATCTTCGGTCGATGGTATCTTATCCCTGGTAGTCTCGTCCTCCTCGGATGATTCATCGGTAGCTTCGGAGGTGTCGGGCGTGTCGGGTGTGTCAATAGCTGGTGTAGGAGTCTTGTCGTCGTCCGACTCATCCGTCTGATCCGTCGACGCCGAGGTCACTTGCGAGCCACCGCCAGCCTTCTGCCTCAGGCCGTTGAGAAGAGATTGGACGGCCTTACGATCTTCATGTCGCTCTTCTCGCTCCCGCTGCAGCTGGTTAGATAAGAGGGCGTGGTTGCGCTGCAATTCGCTGAGAGCCATCAACAGATCCTCGATTTGACCATGCAGGTTACGCTCATCGGTGCTCTTGTTGCCCATCATGGATCTTGTACCGACCGGTGTCGATTCGCGAGCAATGGTGCTATCGTCGGTATTGGCCGAGTCCCTCGTCACTGTGGTGGCATCCGTGGATGTTGAGCTGGCGACGCTTGCCGAACTGGCCTCGATCGAGTTGAGAGTCGACGCGATGCTCTGCTTGGATGTGCTTCGACGCAGCATGTTGGCTGGTCTCGCTGGTGCGTTGTGACCGGGGCTCAGGTTGGCTGACTTATTGGACGAGCTGTTGGCCCAGATGCGACCGAGGAAACGGCTGGCTGCTGTGGTAACCTCTGAACCCCTTCCTGGGGATGTGGCTGCTGCTTTGGAATCCAGGTAACCCTGCTCGAGCTGCTGCATGCTCTCTCGAGTCACGACGCTTGACAGGCTGGCAAAATCCTGCACGAACTCATCGGCATTATAATGGTAACAATCCCATAGACCCCGAGACAACAAAAGCTGCATAACATCCTCCATCTCAGTGCAGACCAATAGTCGTGTCTCATTCTTCCGCATTAGGGATAGCGCGACTCGCATGATGGTTTCTGAGGCGCCCTCAGCAAAGATAACATCGTAGATACGGAACAGCATCGGGAGGGGACAGGTCACGGCAAAGAAGCTTAGAAACCACTGAGAGACATAGGCTGGGTCAACCTGCAGGTCCTCCAAGTGATTTGATAGGACAGGGAGGCTCTGACGAAGCAGCTCGCGGAATTGATAGATGCGGACATGAAGTCCGGATAGATCTGGGAGGAAACACGCCCTCAAATCATATCGCTCCATAAGGCTGAAGTTTATTTGTTAGCTACCTTTCATATTTGGCCGGATCGGGGAGAGCCAAGTAGACTCAACTTACCGAACTAGGACGCAGAATGCCTGCTTGTCGGGCATGTGCATCAGCAATGGGCCGACCAGAAAGGCCAGCCCTTGGCAATAACCTATCTTGGTGTCGTAGAGACTGAAGCATTTGAGGACTTGGCCTAACATGCGCTGGCCATCCCCTTCAGGGTCCCGGAACATGTCGACCCCGGGGAAGCTCCGTCCGAGATCCTTACCGATAATGACCTCGTAGGGACTAGACTCGCCACAGAACCTGTCGTATTGCTCCTCCAGAGCGGCGTCACGGGCACCAGACATGCTTTGCCAGACAACCCCGCGCAACGGCGGAGGAATGCCCTTTCGAATTTTATTTGAGAGAAGTGTGGGGAGTCTTGCGGCTGTCTGCTTGTAGTCTTTGACTAGCGCAGCATAGAACTCGAGATCGGTCATGGGCGGAGGCGGGAGCATCGAGTATCGTAGGGCGGCAGGGGTCGGCCCCTGGACCATCTGACGAAGTTGTGCCATTGATGGTGGACGAGGCCTGCTGACTGCAGCTCGTTCTGCGGTAGCCCGGTCTACGGCTTGGACCTTGACGCTCTTGGGGTTGGTAGCCAGCTTTGCATTTTCTTGTTCCAGCCGTGCCAGTAATAATGCCGTCGACTTGGTGATAGTTAGTACGTGTTACAGTTGCTGCAAGACATGTCAATGTCATAACCTACGTTGTCTGTCTCTTCATCCTTGTGCTGCTCGTCCTCCGTCTTCTGGAGCTCTTCCCAGTTCACCTCGTCCTGGTCGTCTGATGAATGCCCGTCATCAAGAAGTTCGTCTTGCAGCGTCCGTACTGTGAGAATAGGTGGTGGCATAGCAACTGCAGAATCGCGAGGGGTCTTTGTATCCTCAGGGTCTGCCTCTGCCTCTGCATCTGCTCCCGCTTCTGCTATGCTTTTCGAGGCCCTGGATTCGTTATCTTCGACCTCGCTGTCTACCGATTCAGCATCAATTGGAGTGGACGCGGTAGTAGCTAGGCTTGCTGTTCTGGCGGGCTCTCTCGTAGGCGTTGACTGGGCGGTCTGTGAAGCGGGCGACGAGATTGTGGGATCAAGAGCTAGAGACTCCGGCTCGGAAAGGCGAACGGTTACCAGGGAATCGTGGGCCATCTTTGGGGTCTCGGGTGCTTGGTCTCGGGCCATCATGGAAGCTCTTTCGGTAGGCACGGTTGAAAGGGGAGACTCGTTCCCACTCTTTGGGTTGTCGCCTTCCATGTCAGAGTCCAACGCTGGTGGAGGACTCGGAGTCTCAGAACTGGAACGAGCGGTATTGAGACACAATCCAGTATCGTCGGTGCTAGCTCTCTCAAACACGGCGCTTGTAGTGACTGTACCCTTTACAGGGGAGTCGATGGTTGGTGTACCAGGACCAAGGTCGGGAATAGTTTCGTGCTCGACTATCATTTAGATGGTAAAATGGGTTGTTCGAAGGTGTATCTGTACGTTATGAGTCCCGGTAGGTGAGTAGTTGGTTCATTGGGGGTTGATGGTTCGGACTTCCAATGCTGAGACGGAAGGGAGCTCAAGTAGTTGGAGAATCGGGCACGATAACCAAACACGTTCAGGTCTGGTGGCAAAGGATTGACGGTAGATTTGTCGTGGATGAACTGGATACTGGGAGAAAGAGGATGGAGGATGAGGCACTAGGTATAGCTCGGTATGAAGAGAGTTGAAGATCACCAGAATTTGGCTTTGGGTTGAGAATGGACTGTGGGGGGTTTTCGAATCGAGGCTTTTCGACGGGCTGCAGTAGGTAGGTACCTACAGCATAAATCGTCAAGATGGAGGTTCAGGGCGTCGGTTTTACTGGCAGTTGCAAGCGTCGGGGTTGGGGTGGATGGAAGGTTTTAGGGCGGGTGGATTCCTTATCCATTCAACAGGCCGCCATTAACCAGTCATCATCAACTATTGCCCACTATTCTTCACCACCATCCAGCCAATTCGAAGAAGGGGGTGGCCTGGAGGAGACAGGGCCCCCCAAATCCAAAGGCGGCACCAAGGAAGTCAGTCATGCAGGAACTCTTCGCTCGCCTCTAGACCAGCTGCTTGGTCCCCTGACTGCAGGGCGGAGACCTTTGGTGGTTCACTGACCACTGACCACTGATGACCGACTCTGGACACCGCTAAGGAGGTTGGTTAATTTGTGCACCTCGGTGACCCTCGTTCCAAAGCCCAGACGGCCACGATCGACAACTGCTCACTGGCTCGTCACTGTTGTAATCCCCGGGGGTAAGAGTGTCTTCTGAGAAGCTTGCAAGGATGGATGATTCCACTGGGACCCTTGCAGGGGTTCGCTTAATCTGCAATACAACAACCTCGTCTAGACTTTAGGCAAGCTGCTTCCATCGAATCTTAATGGCCAATATTAATCTACACCCGTGTGACGTGAATGATCATCACAATACTAATAGTAGTACTCTGTAGTAGGTTATTTGTTGTTACGCTATTGTGTCCAAGACCTTCTAAAATGTGAGACGTGCTCAGATCTGATTCAGACAAGTGTTTGCCCAGGTGGACATCACCAGGGCGATATCCCTTGCAAAGTGTTTTTTTGTCCTCTTCCACAACGATGGCTTGACAAAATCCGGATCACCAACAACCTAGACCTGGACGTGTTAAAGGAGTGAGGGAGGTGAGGAGTCGAGATGCTGTAATTCTACTTGTACGACGCAGGTACCCAACCTTCTTGTCACCTAGCTCTCCCGTCCAGGGGGGTCAGGGGTGCAAATGCGAGGTACCCATGCGGCATCATGCAACCCACAACGCCTTAGAACAGTGTTGTGGCTTCGATTTTTTTGTGGCTGGATGACTAAAGCGCCACAGTCGCACGCTTACCCTACATATCTACCTGCAACCTTTCGTGGAAGGCACTTATTGACCGATTTGACATGCCGTTGTGCTTGATACCAAATATATCAGATGGGATTCTTTTCAATACTGACATGCTTTGGGTGTGTTTTAACTCGAACTCTGGATTTATCAATATGGCTCGTCACGATATCGTAGAAATCTCATGTTGTTCATGTAGCATTCCATATAGAGAGTACTTTGTGACCAGCCCGTTGATGGCACGCAGTGGTGTACATCTTTAAGTGACTTCCTTGCTAAATGACCGATGACCGATGACCGTATGAATTGTGGTCATGACTATCTCTACATCATCTCTCCAATTGTATATTAGCCATTACGTAGTTCTTGATACAGGTCTTTGATTGAAGGACAACAACCTTCGCTCAACGTACTATCTTCAAGTTGCCACCAGCGTCGACATAACATGGCAGAGATGCGCTCAACAGTCTTGGTCATCTATCTTTCCTCCTACAAAACCTTGAAAATGCCTCTGGACCCTTGATAGGCTTTCTATAATAGCGTCTAGACTACTGACCCTTGACTTTCGTCCATGGCGGACCATAAGGTTTACTGCCCACACTTGCATTCCAGATATTAACATGTGAGGACAGGAGTGATCTGGAAAGGGTCATCAACGACGATTCCAATGGCTATCGCGTGGCTATCCGTTCATCGTGACTATGAGTTCGTAGATTCGCCCCTTACCTCCCATCATTCTCGTGACGTATGTACGAATAATCTTCCTATGCAAGTATACTGGAAGTTGTGTAGTCGAAGACTTTGGTTCGACTTGCCACGCTCGACAGAAATGTTGCATTCCTCGAAACCGAGACAATGGTCACTCAGTGTCGCTGAGACGTCATTGTTGAGTGACAACTCTGCCAAGCATTCTGGAAGACTGCCGCATATAGACACGATGCATCAGTGACAGCTTGATAAGACAAGCGATCATTTATGTTAGCGCCACAGTTCCCTCGAGTACGAATTCGGACAATAGTTGATGTCTGTGAGATGGCGGATGAATGCTTGAACGAGTAATTTCATGTGAATCAGGTTGTATATGCAAACTGCTCTTCAATATTGCGGTCAACAATGCGAATCAATTAGCAGGGCATGAATCATTGATTCTTGACTAAATTACCATGATCCAACGCATTTCTGCTATGAGTGCTTGAGCCGACGATGTGGTCATCCTTTTGGTTTATCGAAACATGAGACAGAAGAGCATGCCTAGGTAGTCAACCAGTTTAAATGTTTCATATAAGAAATTATGTATTGTAAAATATCTATTGTTGTCGCGGGACATGCGAAAGAATTCTTCACGCTTCGAGCGTACAAGTTGATACCAGGGCATTGACATACCCTACACAGTTGCCAACCATATCATTGAGACAACCCGACAATTGTATAATGACCCAGCATAGAGCTTAGGAGTTGTTCTATGCATGCCATTTGTCTCCTGCACGTAGGCTATGAAAAGCCGTGTTCGTTAGCAACATGCGAATCGTTGATCACGACCGCCGAATCATTAGGGCTGAAAGAAAATTGCCCGAGAGAGAGTGAATATTCACATTCGATTCAGTGCTGCTTTCAAGATTGCTCGGCTGGTCCATGGACGGCACAGAGTCAGTCGTGTGTCGAATACATGATACAAGTACTAGCACCTAGATAGATCCGAGCACGAGCTATCCAATATTATATCCGATATTCAATTAATGGAGTCTTGCAACATGATTTTTTTTAATGGTGTTCAACATGATGTTTTCATAGTTCGGGGAGTTGAGTGGTCGTTCAAGCACAGCATCACTCTTAGTTGTAGAGTTACACCAGACGTTGCGGTGAGCCATCTCGAAAACACTTGCTACTACATATATTACACACAGTCAAACACGGCACGGGAGCGGATCGACCCCGGGGCTGATTGGCGTTTTGGGGGGAATTGGGGAAACATGTATGACACTCTTGGGAAATGCAGTTCGAACACTCACCCGCAGGCAAAGAAAGGAATAAGGTGATCCGGGGGTGGGCTCTTGGGGCTGATAGCGACTAAGGATAAGGAAGCCAACATGGGAATGCCGATTGGAGGGGAACCGCAGTTTGCGAAATGGCGGTGATGGTGCAAGTGATCATGGACGCGCGCATTTTAACTGCAGGGCGATGCATAGGGAAGAAAGAAAGGGTCGGGACGAGTCGGTGATTTGGTTTCGTAAGACGCGAACCGTGGGGGATCAAGGATGATGTGCAAGATAGAATGGTTCGCTTGAGAGATGGTGTACAGTATGTCCGATGTTAGAGGAGAGAGCCTTATCTTTGCGGGCGGTGAAGTGAAATAGCATGGTAGGTGAGGAGTCTTTGTATTGGCGGGACACGCATCTGAACCAGATAGCAATGCTTAGGTAGGAGGGGTGGACGACGGCTGCAGTAGGATGGACAGATCGGACAATCTCATCGAGATTTCAGAAATCAGGTTAAAAATCACGTCAATATTCCGGAGAGGGAATATTTAAAATGAACGATGAAGAAATGCCGATGGCTCGTGCATTGTCTTGGACTGTCGAGGTAAGACAGACAGAGAAACGGGAAGATTCAAAGCACTACAAATGTAGGACAACATAGGATGATGTGAGAAAAAGAGAAGAGAGTCATGCATACCCGACCTTGCTGATGCTCTCTTTTTAACCAGGATCGTTCGATAGTCTGGCAGTGTCTGTTGATCATGGGATCGCTTAAGATCCCAGGTCTCGTTCTGAGCCCATGACTAGAAAAAGACAAGCTCAAGACATGGGGTTTCTATTTAGGATGGTGGCGCATAGTTTTAATTCGAGGTTCTGTCGGATGGAAAGAGGAGGTAATGACAAGGGTGAGTTTGTGGGAGTATTTTGTTTGTTTGTTTGTTGATGTTGACGTTGATGTTGTTGTGTTGCATAGCATATTTTCCCCCTCCATGATGGTTGTGGTCTGTCGTAAAGTGAGACCTGATACAATCAGACAGAGAGGTATGTCGGTCATCATTTACCTACAGCATTAAGTTTCCAAGGATTAATTGCTTGCACTTAAAGAATTCCAGGGGAGGCCCGAGACTGGATGCAAGTCAATCAAGATATTTTCCCACAGGTCATCCATCACCTACCTGCCTGAGTGTGAGTGGCCTCTAGATTCTAAGACGCCCCCGCTATCTTCCCACTATGGCTGCGAGTAAATGATGATATCCACTTGAAGCTGTATGCCTCACTCACATGAAGGGGGGAAAATGGAGAGTGTAAACTGGAGACCGGGAAAAGCAACTCTAGCGTACGAAAACAACTCGATGATAATCCTGGCTCTTTCGAGTAGGAAGAAGAAGACAAAGCTAAACTCTGTGCAATGCAAAAATGAAACATTGTCGGAGGTATCATCATATCAACACGTATTTCGAGATATGACTAGGGGTTGACCTTTTGGAATTATCACGTCTTGTCTCAACCAGAGGGAACTCGAGAGAGCATGGATACGCTTCCCTTTGCAGTAAATTTCATGACTCCACCTTGCTGCAGGTTTCTCTCTCGTGTTATTCATTGTCTCATCAGTGTCTCTCATGACTGACTACAACAAGTGCATCACAAGACTGACAGATATTGCTTGCTTAAGTCTGCATAATGTAGCTGCGTCTACAACTCCTAACAAAGCATTTCTGTAGCTCGTTCATCATGTCTTCACTTGACTCGTAGATGCCCAAAACGTACCTCGACAAATCTCAGGCTCTCAGACGAGATCACATCTCATCGCATTAATCGTTGCAAATAACAAAAAAGACTAGAACAATTCAAATTTCCTTGATTTTCCCCTAGCGCAGGGTGCAGCCTGTCGACCGTTCGGTTGAACCCCCACATCCTACTCCAAATTAGAACGGACCCTGGCTCTTTAGCGTTGCATCTCTGAATGAAAGAGGGTGTAGGGAAAGGTTAGTCCTTAATACAAAGTTGCAAGTAAAATGCCGGTGACAGAATGCTTTGCAGTGTAGAAAGAGACGGTGCCGGTCAAAATATAGGCGTTGTGAGATGGGAAACAACAAGATGATTCCATAAGGGTATGTCTGTCGAGCCTGTAGAGGACCTCAACCCCATCTCGACTTCTGTGAAACACTCTAATAATAAGTAGGTATTACTGCATTTTGCCTCTAATTCCACCCAACCTCAATCTCTAATCCCACCTGCCCATCCACATCCACATCCACATCCACCCTCGTAAGCCACTGTCTTTTCCTAGCCTCCTTTTACATGGGAAAGTCTCCATCTGTAGTGGAGCGTGAACGTGCTACGGCACTGCAGAGTCCTTGTGCTATGGCGTCCGAGGCCTTGAATTACCATCCAAGGTGCCATGACCGTTGATGGTTGGACCCCGTCCTCTTGTCAGTGCAAGTCAGGTCTTGACTCTTGTTCATCCACACGGCGAGGAAGGCAAAAAAAAAAGTCAACACCATCTCGAAACCCGTGGCTCATCCCTCACTCTCTCTTCCCCCTCGTTACCTATTCCCTCCTTTACCCTTGTCCACTTCTTACCCATAACCTAACCTACTTCGACAACCTACTCCCTGTCTCTCGCTCACCCAAGCTGTGGTAGCTATCTCTCGCTGCGCCGCTCCTTGAACCTCGTCCAACCAACTTTCCTACTCGACATCCAGTGCTTCTCATGGCGCCTTGAGAGCAATAAGCTGAAGTAGCTTACAACCCCGAGACGGGCGACTTGACTTCGACAGAGACGGCTTTATTGCTCAATGTTCTCCTCCCTACTTCGACGTCCAAGGGCTGGCTCCCGTCATAATAACCGTTGTCGTGAATCTACTCTTTCGCCCTCACCAGGCCCTGCTCGAAGACCTTATGTTTTGGAACGACATGCTACGGCCGATTTCACTGAAGCTGATGATGATGATGGCGACGAGTCCAACGATGAGGGCATGACCCGATACCAAAGTAATGATCGTACTGAACGTGCCCATGATAGTGGCAATCAACGCCATGATGAAGGTGGTCGAAGGGATAGTCTCCCTATCCTGCCTCTTTTCTCAGCAAGCCACCTAGGTATGTTGAGATAACAGACATGCATATCTATTTCAACAAGTAATAACTCTGGTCCCATTACAGATTCATTACCCGTGTACAGCATAACACACGCCATTCGAATAATCGTATCTGCTCGAACCGAAACAACCCTGACTTGGGATCAGCTCCGATCTCCCCAAGTCTCACAATTCCTCGTAAAGCCTATGCAGCAACAAATCCGAGCTCAACACTTCTCTCGAGCGACTCTCTACGCTCTCATGGCCAATTGTCTCCAATTCAGCAAAGAAGGAGAACGGTTCCCTGGTAATGCAGGTATAAGCTCTACACGAGCTATGGTCTGTGAACTTCTGGCCCTCAAGCTCCTCAAGGAATACAATACGCGCGAACTCATCGATGCCCTCGCCTACGACTTCTACCCTCTGCAAGGTTTGCCTGGATCACAATCTCCCAGCTCGCCTCAAAAGACTCCTAGTCCACCAAAGACGCCCTTGATTGCCTCGCGAACTTCGACTCTCGAGGTTGCTATCCGTGCATCGGCAAAGCACTTCCTCGCCCACCCCCTCGTCGTTCAAGAGCTCGAAGCTATCTGGAGCGGCGCGATTACGTTTCATTCCTCTGCCGATAGTCTACACCGGGTACCCCCTTCGGACACAATTCGTAACAGCAATGGAATCATCGGCAAGGCCAACGACAGGACCCCTCTTTTGGGTGCGTTTCGTAGGGATGACCACTATGTCCCCCCTGGACGACGAACAGCCACGCTCTATGACCCTCGACAAGCCTCCCTCTTGAAGCTATCCCGACTGCGAGTTCCCCGTTACCGATCCTTCCTCTCGACACTGTCTCTCGCTGTACTGATCTGTCTCTTCCTGGCTGTTCTCACAGAACGATCCGTTCAGATTACCGGTCTGGAGTTAATATTCTGGTTTTGGAGTGCTGGTTTCATGTTGGATGAGCTCGTCGGCTTCAATGAGCAGGGCTTCGCGCTCTACATCATGAGTTTCTGGAATATCTTCGACCTCGGCATTTTGATGCTCCTCATCGTCTACTACTGCATGCGAATATATGGTGTCTTTCTTGCTGAACCTCATCAGTGGAACGACCTAGCTTATGATGTGCTTGCAGCGAACGCCGTCTTGCTATTGCCGCGTATCTTTAGCATCCTGGACCATTATCAGTACTTTTCGCAGCTCCTCATTGCTTTTAGGATGATGGCTGTTGATCTGGCTGCAGTGTTTGTCCTGATTCTGGTCTTGTGCAGTGGATTCTTTTTCTTCTTCACTCTGTCCTCAAACAACGTATTTGAGGCGAGCGATGTTGCCTACAAGATTTTCCAAATTTTGATGGGTTTCACCCCAGCAGCGTGGGAGGTGTAAGTTGGCTGATATCGTGAATCAAGCGTTCAGCCTGGCTAACTTGCCTTAGTTGGGATACCTACAATTGGCTAGGAAGGATCTTGCTGGTCCTGTTCCTAAGTATTTGTCACTTCTTGGTTGTGTATGTGACCCTTGGTGCCATTTATGAGCCTGGCTAATTACTTGCCTTAGCACAATTCTCATCACAGTTCTTACGAATTCATTTATGAAGATTGCGTCCAACGCGAATGAAGAGCATCAGTAAGTGCCGCAGTTTAAAGGAGATTGTGCAGTTTTAACATATCATAGATTTCTGTTTGCCATCAACACCATTAGTATGGTCAAGAACGACGCTCTGTTCTCCTATATTGCTCCCAGCAATATATTCGCCTGGCTCCTCATGCCACTACGGTACTTCATGCCTCTCAGACATTTCGTCTGGCTGAACAGGACGATCATCAAGGTCACTCATTTCCCTGTACTTTTCTGCATTTACTTGTATGAAAAGCTGTGGCTAGCGCCGTCCATGTACGAGCCCACGGACTTGATAGAGCATCACGGTCGTGAACGAGGTAGACACATTTCCTTCGCGGATCCGACAAGCCGGACTGCCCTTTTCAGCCCCAGCATTAGAGTGCGGGAGGAGTCAGTGGCTGGTTATCAAAAGGATCGTGCGCTTGAGGAAGTCTTCCGACGTCTGCCAGATCCAGTCACTCTCAGAACGCAGAGACGCAACGAGAGGCGTAAGACGCAGACCGCGATCCGTAACTGGATGGATCAGCACGATGAGGATGGTGTCTCGCCGGGACAGTGGCCGCACTACGAAGGCGGTCCCGTCCCCAATTGGCAGCGTAGATTGAGTGTAGGATGGGACAGGACGGCCAATTTGCGAAACATTTCGGATGTTAGGTCCATCGCCAGCGATCCTGCCGACCTCATGTCCAACGTCGGCCAATCTCTGCGACCATCTCGCTTTTCGAGAACCCACCTGGCTTCTGAGATGCCTGAGTACAAGGACCAAACAGACGCTGACGGAGACGACGAGCTCGTTACCAACGACGAAGACGACGATGATCAGGGTACTAATGCTGGTCAGAGCCATGTAACGGCCACTCATAAAATCCCCGAAGAATCGGAAGATGGATACTTTGCACCAATGTCGAGCAATTTTGGAAAGCTTGCTTCTTCAGTAAGCTCATCAGGCAAGGCAGTGCCCCCGACCCCTCGCCCTAGACGAGGTGCTCATAATCGCACCATGTCCTCCAACACGATACTTTTCAACCCGCAGGATATCAAGCAGAATCAGAGCATATCACCCGTCTCGCCTCCCCATAGTGGCCAGACTCGACCCAGAACAAGTGGACGAACGACTGGTGGAGAGAAGACACCACGACGCAGCTCACCTCGTCGTAGCCTATACGTGGGCAACACGAAACCGCGACCTGTTATGCCTCCTCGAGGGTTGACTGAAACGGGCGGTATTAGTCGATCGGCCTTGCTCAGCATCGAACCGCGAAATCGTCCAAGAGAAGTTAGGAGACTATCTTCAGTGGATCTTAGCGCCATGTCAGATCATACGAATCTACCTTACGTTGCTGACGATGCTACTGGAGCAATGCCGGGAAGCTTCCAGACACAGATGGCCATGGCCATGATGAAGGACAACCGGCTGCGGGCAGCTGGAAGCATTGATGCAGGGGATCGTGATAGGATGGGACGACTAGTGCTCGCACGGATGAAGACACTGGAGGAGAGTTTTGCCGATGTGATTCAAGAGATGAGAGACCTGAAGAATACCGGCATGTCGACGGCCCATGCATCAACAGCGCCGACAACACGACGTAACTCGTCCGGGGACGAAGCAAGAGGGGCTCCCTTGATCGAGGTGGCAGGGCGAGATCGCCTGCGTAAGAGCAAGATCGACAGCAAGAAAGTAGTGTCCAAGAGACCAGTCAGCCGGAGGAGTCTCAAGGAGCCCAAGGCTGGTTGGGATTTCAAAGGAAAAGGCAAGGAGGTTGTCTATGAGTCGGATGACGAGGCGGAGTCGGACGACAGCCTGTTTCAGAGAGGTGGTTCATTGTAAGAAGAAATGGAAGGACATGAAAAGCGTACAATGGGGGGTTTCTGTTCTTTTGAGCAATGGCATAACTGTGTGTTTCTGTTTTGATCTTTGGGTTGCATCAGTGGCGTTGGCGGAACTTGTATCTTTGATTTTGAGTTGGTGTAGAGGTCTCGGTTGGGACCGGTTATGATCTGGTCTGGTCTGGTGAGAGGGAGGAGTAATGCGGTTGAGATGGATGGTTCATACATTTTTTTGAGGGAGCGGAGAGGATTATACTTGTTTTTTTACAGCACCGGACGAAATGACACTGGTTTGAACGTTAAAGATGTACTTGTGATTGTTCATTCAATGGTAGTTTATCGTGTATTACATCCAATGTGGTCTTTCATGATTCATTCCCACCCATCCCGGGTATCATTCCCGTCCATACATTGTTCCTAATTCCAGTCTGGTGTATTCTCTAAAACGCCTTCAAAGTCTTGGTGTCATAATCCGTCCCTCAGATACCTCCGCCGCTTCGATCGACCGAGACGTAACCGTAGGGTGCTTTGTTCCGCTGGTCGAAGTCGTTACGGCTAAGCGCTGTGGCCTTGTATCTGAAAGCAACGGCTGTTGCGGTGGCGGCGGCAGCAAAGACTGCAACGGCTTTGCCACGACTTGGAGAGGGAAGGTTAGCTAAATAAAGAGGGAGGGAGGGAGGAGGATGGAATGGACGTACAGAAATGGACGGGTGGAGATGGAGGTGACGGCTGATTTTACAGGTTGCATTGTTGAAGATAGTGGCAGATGCAGATGTGATAGATGGATGAATTAGATGTAGATATGTATGTATAAGCTTAGCTATGTATGGTATGGAAAGACGATGTATGAAGGGGGAAGAATGTAGAAGCTTCAAGGGAATCGGGGGTTCGATAGCTACTTATAAACCGGTGTACAGAACTAAACGGAAAGGAGAAGCTCGGCATAGAAAACGAATGATATCAACAACATATGTCTATGATGGAGCCTATCACACCCCTCCATTTTGTCTTGTGTCATTTGCTGTATCTTGCCCGATCTGAGTAAAGAGCTAGGCAAGGTAGATCCATAGGTAGCTTGGGATCATGTTACATATATGGGTAGATCCCCTCAATTCTAGACTTGCCAAGGTAAACCGTACGTCCGAGGTCATGTTCACAGTTTGACGGTGGGTTCGTTCCACCCGGGGGTTCGGAAAGGATACAAGGGAAAGTGGCAAGGGTTTCTGTTGGGGGAGAGGGAGAGAAGGGGTAAGGGATATTGGTGTTAGTGTTGATTTTAGTGTTGCGGGCTGTGGCTGTGGCTGTGGTTGTGGTTGTGGTTGTGAGTTAGGTGAAGGGTTGACGTTTGTGGAGGTGGAGCACGCGACTAGCTAGGTAGGGTGGATGGTGGGGCTGGGACTCCATTGACTGCAGTGCTTTTGCGGGGGAAGAGTTGGCATTGTTAGCGGTGTGTGTGATATGGACCGTAGATAGGTACCTTAGGTAGGTACTAAGATAAGAGACGGTTCAGTAAGTTTGTTTACATGGAAATGACCTCTGGGATAATTAGTCCATCCACCTCGGGATGAACTGCGTTGTTGAATCAATTGGCTTTTTGTATGCTTGCTAGGGTTACTATGGCACATGCGGGGTATTTTGTGAATCAAACGATGACGGACAAGAACCCTTGAACCTCTTAGTATCGAATTAGCTAAAAAGAAAATGTCGAATGATTCAAGCCCAAGGTGAGGTGAGTTCGGAGCTGAAGAACCGGTGGCCCAGGCCCATATTAGATAACTGATAAACCTGGGACTGAGCTTCACTCAGCCGCAGCAGAGCCTCGGATAGCTGTGGTCTATCCAGTTTGCCTTTCTAATTCGATGTTGGTCTCAAACTTTAGTTCGGTCATATGTTTATAGCGGGGGTGTGGGTTCATTTTGTTGTCATTGGAAAGAAACCCTGGACTTGCATCTTTTTCGCCTTGCAATACAAATACAGCATGTAAATCATTCATCAATTTGATATGGGATTGGGTTCAACATATGCAATGTGAGTCATGCATGATATAGGTAGGTATGGATATGTGTCTGCCTTACATACTTACCTATATATAATGCAGTGGCGAAATACTAACTCTTCATAGGTAGGTACCTCGGCAGGTTGGTGTAAACAATTTCTAGGCAGGCAGCACAGCCTTCAGCATACACTTACTTGACCGTTCTTACATGTTGCAGGCAACAGACCCCGGCTACAAGTACAAAGAAGGTAAGCAGAGCAGAACTGCCTGAACAAAAGACAGCTTGACAGGTAAGCTGCATCAAGGATAACAAGGTAGGAAGGTACGCCTTTGGATGTGTCAGTCACCATTACTTACTGTCAACTGTCAACTACCAACTACCAACTCCTGCCACATCCATTGGAAGAGAGACCCCAAGGCAACCGTCACATGAGGCGATCTTGGAGAATTAGGCATCAACTTTCCCCAAGACAATTGACTCAACTCGACTCAAATCAAACTCGGTGCGACTGCTGTAATACTGTGCTTCATCTCTTCATCGCTTCATCGCTCTGCAGCATCAGCTTTTATCACAGATCATTACACGTTTACCAGCACGATTACGATTTCTCCAAAATAAACGCCGACGTTGTGCATGCTATAGTTTCGTCTAATACTGTCGCCTTGATTCTTACTTTCCACCCTCAATTGAATTTCGCCTCCTCAATCTTACTATCTAGATATCTCGATCCATCTCATCCATCAAATTACACTACCAGAAACTCTCAAGACATTCAAATCTGACAGACAATCTCCCCGAAACCCCTCCTGGTGAACCATCACCATGAGTTCTTCCACCCCAAACGACTTGAGGCGAACCTTCAGGAACACGCTCTCAGTCGATGGGCCTAATCCTGCGGTCGAGAATGTTCTTCGTCTACCAACTCAGGAAAATACTCCAAGCGTACAAGCAAAACCTGCTCCTCCGTCCATGTTTCGGCGCGTCGGCGTCGAATTCAACAAGAATGTCGACCTCCACATGGAATTGCCCCCCAGGCTGATGGAGGATGACGAGATTGAGCGTCTACGAAACATTGAACTCTACTGCACTCATTGTGTAGGTTTCGAACTACAAGAGGGTGATACTCTTGTCTTGATCGACTATCCCGACACTTACACTTCTCCGTTGAAGAAAAGCGACTGCAATGGTGTCATGTACAAATCACAAAGCTTTCGGGTTCACTCCCAAAAGCTCAACAGCCTCCAATCTGAAAAGTTCACTGCCATGTTCGAAGAGCGCTACCAAAAGCGCATCAAAAAGAGGAGATTTGATGATAAACTCCCTCCTGGCGTTGAATATGTTCTTGACCTCACTCCGCCTGTAGAAGGCGACGAACTCGTCTTCCAGATGACCGAACTGTCCTTGACCCCTGGCATCACAAACTGGTGGGCTTCATCAATTACTCACAAAGTCGACCCTTACCTTGTCTCCGGCCACGACGATGTTTGCTTCTGTCGACGAGAAATGTTTCCCAGCAGTAGGAGGAAGGACGAGCTTCTTGCATCAGACAATTTAACTTCGTCCCCGACGGAGGCAAACAAGTCGGAACCATCCTCGGAAGATGTCAAGAAAGACGAACTGCCCACCCTCCCCCTTACAGTTCCAGAGGCTCTCCGCATGAAAGCTAAGCACAATAACAGTGTTTACCATGTGCCTGAGTATAGGCGCCTCCCTGATTACTGTCCATTCCGCCATCGCAATGGAATTACTCGCCTGTTTAGACTTATCGAAGGCAAACCAGTCGTTCTTGACTCAGCTCCACGGATGTGGACTTTGGTAAAGCTGGCCACTATATTCGATTGCACTTCCGTTGTCCGCGACCTTGTGGCCCGCTGGATTATGCATGCACCCAATACCTATTTCATCGAAGTCTTGCCGGAAGAGGCGTTGCGTATCGCTTATGACCTCAAACTCCCCGACATTGCCCAGTGCACCTTCAGAATCCTGGTGAACGAACTAGCCCTTGATGAAGCAGCCACACCGCGGAGATCTGCGTCTTCGAAGACCAAGACTTTGTTTGGACGACAAACCTGCGATCTACCCGACGAACTCAGAAACCCTATCCAGCATGCTGCTCGTGAGCTCATCGAGAGAGTGACACGGATTCACCACAAGTTTCAGAGCCCTATGATCTTTGACGATACTGGCTCAAAAGACTGGGAAATGCTGCAAAACCTCAAAGAACTTTTGGCTCGGAAGCCTGAACCCCTTTATAATGAAGCACTGCACCATGTCCATATCCTCATGGAGGCTCTCATAGAAAAAGTACGGACGCCCTATGATCATGTCATCGACGGTAGCACCACGATATTCGGAGCAGCCTGCGATTCTATGGATCGTGACCGGCTCACGTATGTCAAACCTACAGATTTTCAAGACATGCCTTTTGTGATGTCGTGCTTCAATCCGATCCAGAAGCTCCTTTGCTCGATCACCTATAATCAGGTGGGCCACAGCGTGGACCATCACCTATTTCGTCACGACCTCTATTCATGGAGAGGCACTGAAACCCACAAGCTGAGCGACCTTGTCTCCAACGTGACGAGTGCTATCAAAGACATCATTTTTGTAAAGCCCTGGCTCGAGAGTCACCCTGACTGGCAAGTCTTCCTTGAGCCCGGCCCTCTTCTTAACCCGAATGCTCAAGCTGTTGTACGGACTCCCATCGTCGACCTCGAGACTCTGGAATTCGACATTAAGACGGCACTTCAAAGAACAACGCTGTCATGGATGCGGTGCAGTGACATTAGCATGCCGCTCATTTTGACCCGCCATCTTCTACTCACACTCAACAAGAACGAGATGAAGTTTCTGCCTGTGTGGGCTGGCGGTGATGATGATGGCAGCGGCGGCGTGTTTGCGGACGTAATCCCTCCTGCAGAACTAGGACCCAACGGGCCTGGTCCTGCCTTCCATACTGGAATCACCAATCCATCTGACGCCAGTACGACTGGATCGATGCTAGACGATTTACGAGACTTACGTATGTGGGGGAGCGCAACGGCTGCTTCCGTAGATGTTCAGGACAGCATATCTACCGTGTATCGGCCCGATGAAGTAATTGCCGAGACTGGGTCGATTGCCTCGGAGGGCTTCACGTCAGGCGGCTCTGACTTTGAAGACGCCAAATATATGCTTCCTGCTGATCACCAGCCTATCAGCGAAGCGGTGGTGAGCATGGTGGAAACGGATGATCAAGACGCCTCGAGCAACAAGGATTACGACATGATTTATGATGCAGACGACATGGGCTCTTGGAGTGACAGCGATGACGATAGCGTTATTACTGTCGGGAGAAGCAAGGAGTAGTGGCATGAAAACTGGTAAGGGGAAATGGTGTGCTGATTGTGGAACTCATTTCGAACGAACGACTTATGATTATCTTCTCGATGCGAATATTAACGAATGGAGACGATAGTACAGGCATGGAGAGTGATTGGACGCGGGCAGGACATGAAATCCTCATGATTTGTTCTCCTATATAGCTCTTCATACAAAAGTTGCATGGCAAACTATGGACACAATGTTTTCTCAACATGTTTTGGGATCAGGTAGTGAAGTCCGGGGTCACGATTGAAAATGATCTGAAAAGTCGTTGAATTAATGCTTTTTGTTACTATCTCCATGTATTTCGTGACAATACCGTGCCCCCTTTTTTATGGCCCCAAACGCCCCGTGCCCTTTTATATTATATACTCACAAAACCTCCCTATTACATATCAAGTCGTAGACCACGTCGCATCGGCTCAGCCTCTGTTGAGGGTGTTTCCAGCTCCCTTTCGATTATGATCCGTAAACTCATCCCATTCTCTCGCCTTGTAAGTCTCCCTATCCACAGCGTCCATATCATCTTCATCAATAACCGTCTTCTCCTCCACGCCGCCCTTGAGAATGTTGCCTTGGCGTTTCTCTTCTTCGAGGTATTCTTCTATAGACATGGTGGGCAGGTTATGACCGGAGCGGAAAACACCTCGAGCGAGCTCGTCTCGTCCTCCAACCAGCGTGAATGGCTGGAGGGGTTTGCCTTCCTTGGAGAGGAGAGGTCCGCCGGTCATGGATTGAAGTCGGCGCAGGGGCATGTCGAGACGGGTGGCGGCGATGTCTTCGGGAGAGGGTGTTTGGGTGGTCCCCGGCGCGAGGGGGCGAGGAGCTTGGGCAAGGATCTCGAGTTCGCGGTTCAGAGAGTCGAGGGCCTGGAAGGCAGAATGTATGGCGAAGGTGATCTGAGTAAGGTAGAGATCTCGAACAATCTCTTCATCGCCGTGTTCCAAGTACCTCGGGTTCCGTTTGAGCAGCTCCAACCTCTCCTTCAAAGCCTTTTCGGCTCGGAAATTCGCAATTTTTCCATCCCTCCTCGTTGCGGGATCGGAACTGGCCACCACAGCAAAGTTTCTCGGATCGTCGCGATACCTCTCCAGCAATCTGTCGTGGGGGCTCTTGACCAGATCATACTCGTCGACCAGGGCCAAAAACCTTTCATACGCAGACCTCGATTCGGCGAGGACCTCTGCTCTCTGGTCGGGACTTAGGTTAGGCGTCTTCTGCACGAGCTGCGCAACATGTGAATCGAGTAGCAAGTAGGGCAAATCCGAAGTCGAGATATCCTCGACGCCTTCGTTGTTTGAAAAGATTCCGAGTTGGGCGATCCGGTCGCGTGCGCCGGCGTAGAGCGATAGAGCAGCTTCCAGGTCGGCACGGTATGCGGGGGAGGTAGCTTCGAAAGCGTTGTCGAGGGCGTGGCGTTTCTCCTCTGCGGCCTCGAAGAGGGACCTTGCAGATTGGGGTTCTTCCGAAGACATTGTACGTTATTAGTTTAGACCCTTATACCTGGTTTGCTTGTTTTAGAGTGTGTTGAAGTTATGAGGTTTCAGAGACGGATGGGTAGTGAGAGCGAGACGAGTGCTTGAGAAGGAAAAAGAAGTGGTGATGTGAAGTTGACAAATCATGAGACTATAACGTCAGGGTAGAAGTAGAAGTCGTTGGAAACAGTCCCACGTTCATGGGAGGCGGACCCTTGAATTATGAACCCCGCCGTTAAACTTGGAGGGGGAGCTGAAGTCTTATCGATAAGGCAAAAGAAGCTTACATGACCAAGACTTAGGTTTCCAGGGCGGGCAGGTACGAGACAGTATAGTAGGTACCTACCATGCAATTGATGCATATTCTACTTGCACGTAACAAGTACTAGTATCAAAACAGTTGTCTATATGTCAGCCAAGGCCTTTGTCCTGACACTAACACTCGTCTTATAGGTCATCGTGACTCAATAAACAAAGCAAATTGCTTAGAACAATGAACCGACATTAGAAAAGGCTACTCTGGTGAAACATCAGACAATCATGTCTATATTGCAGAATCCGCAAAGTAAAAGAAGAAGAAAACAAAAGAGGTAGGTAGGCATTCCGTTACCTCAAAGCACATATGTATCCCCTCCCTCCTGACGCCGCTAAACACCCCTAATCCCCAAAAGATACCGGTACATACAGATAATCAACCTCCAACCAGCTTCATCTCCACTGACTCCAATCAAAATAGCTATGCAGTCAGTCACTCAGGACAGACAGGCAAAAAGAATCATCATCGTCATGAAAGGGAGAGAAAGGGATAAGACCCCTTCCCACGTAATGGTACCTGACAGGACTAAAAAAAAATAAGTGTCGTGCCGTTGGGTTTAGCTGGCCAACGCCTTAGCTTTCGCTCAGTCTTCATCATCATCCATCTCAAACGGATCATCACTCTCATCCTGATCCATCATCGATGAATCGTCATCAATCACCACAGGACGACGGGCCGCAGCTGCTCTTCCTGGGCGTCCCCTTGACGCCACCTTGGGAGGAGAGCTAGGCTCGTCAAAGGCATCCTCCGAGTCGTCATCAAGAACGGACTTCTTGACTGCCTTCTTAGCAGCATAGGCTTTCGCTGCTGGCGACAATGTCGTCTGCTTCGCCAGTGTCTTGGTCGTAGCTTTGGGAGCCGGCTTGGCCGTCGCCTTGGTCTTGGTGTCCGCTTCCTTACTCTTGGAACCAGCAGGACGCCCGCGAATCTTCTTGACAAGAGACAGACCGGGAGGTGCCGCAGAACTGGCCACACTTGATCTGACTGGAATCGGTTTCTTGGCCGTGGACGCAATCGGTTCATCGTCCGATAGGAAGCTATCGATATGATCATCCTGCGTTACCGCCTTATGAGGCGATGACTTGGCGAGCATCTCGTAGTTGGTATCGTCCAAGTCGTCAAAATCAAAGGATTTAGCCGACTTAGTCTTGGCCTTGGGAAGACCATTGATGCTTCCGTTGCCGTGGCTCGAGTCTGGTCGGTTCATGGCATGCAGACTAAACCTGCCAGGCGTATCTGAGTCAGCCGTTGGCTTACCGATGCCCTTGACTAGGTTGCCGACATCGCCAAGCATTTGATCATCATTGCTTTCCGATTCATCGTCGTCGTCGAACATCCTCCTTGCCCTAGAAGCGGCTGCACGTACGCTACGAGTCGGCTGTACCTCTGACTCTTCCGAAGAAACCTGAGCTACTTTTGAGGCAGGCTTGTTACCACCCAGGGCGGCAAAGTCATCGTCCGAAAGATTGTCCGAGAGCTCCATGAGATCCTCCGTCTCCTGCTTGAGCTGAGACTTTGGCTTTGGTTTTGGTTTTGCGCTGAACATGTCTGCAAATCTCTGAGCCGACTTTGGCTCCGTCTTGACAACTGTGGCCTTGGCTGTCGGTTTAGCTGCTGTCGCCGCCGCCGCCGCCTTGGGACGACCACGCGGTTTCTTTCCTGGATCGTACTCGTCATCCTCCTTCGCAGCCTTGCGACTGCGAGCGTTTCCTGCTCCAATCTTCTTCGAATTTCGACGGCCAAGACGGCGAATGCTAGTCTTGATCTCGGCCTCGAGTTTTTGCTGGTTCTCCCACTCAGCTAAGAAGTCATCGAGATCTCGGCACCACAGATCTTTTTCGGTGAGAGCAAGGAGTTCATCGTGTTCAGCCTTCTTTCTGTCGATAGCGTCCTTCAATTTGTCAAGACGCTCTTGTGTCAACGACCAGATGGGCATCTACAAAACAGGTCAATCATGTTCTGCCAAGTAGTCTTCCGGTTAAACAACTTACGGATAAAAGATAGTCATAGTCGCGAGCACCGTTGTCATTGCTGGCCTCGTTGTCGTCCTCCTGAGCTGGGTTCTCCTCATCCTCATCCGCAGTCTTCTTGGCATCTTGAACGCGTGGGAATGCCTCATACTTTCGATCTCGGAGTTCTTGCACGAGGATGTCCTTCTTCTTGCGTCCCACAATCAGCTCTCCGTCAATGATTTCTTTGATGAAGCGGGCCTGGTTCTTCAACTTGCGATACTCAGCATCGTAAACTTTCAGCCAGTATTTCTAAACCATGTCAGCAATATGTCATGCGAACCGATGCCGGGCAAGCTCACCTTGCGCTCCGTGTACATGTCTAATCGGTAGTGATAGAATTCCTCCAGGATCTCCTCGACTTTGGCATACTTGCGAATCTGACCTCTGGTATTAAATGCGACAAGATTCGAAGTGGGCACTTGCTTGGCCAGCTTGAACTTCTCAATGATGCCTTCCTCGAGAACCTTTCCCAGGTACTTGTCGTCCACGGCAACCTCAAAGTGAACCGTACTGTGGTCGTTGAATTCCTTGTAATCCTTGATCCAAGCTGGACCATCACCGCCGCTAATGATCTTCTCTAGCTTAGCCTTGAAGTCGTCAGTCCAAACACGGATGGGGAGTTCCGTAATGACGATCTCGTTGGGCTTAGACTCGTTCTGATAGGCGACACCGTTAAACTTGTAACGGTCGGGGCCTGCTGGCTCAGGGTGCCCTTTCCACCCTCGGAACCAAGGCGTCATGGTCTGGAAAGGCTCCTCTTCAGTTACGCGACCGTCGACGCGACCCATGCGGCGCTTGAGATTCTCTACAATCTCGACCGGGTGGTAGTTGGGAATCTGTGTGCTCCAGCCGGTACCGATACCGTCGGCACCGTTCACGAGGACCATGGGAAGAATCGGCGCGTACACCACAGGTTCGATTTTCTTTCCGTCCTCGTACTGATGCTCCAGGTTGGGCTCGTCCAGGGCAGGGAAGATCTTGCGGGCAAAAGGAGTCAGTCGGGTGAAGGTGTAACGAGGACTGGCAGCATCCGAGCCACCGGCAAGTCGTGAACCAAAGTTTCCACTCGGCTCAAGGCAATTGATATTGTTGGAACCAACATAGTTTTGCGCAAGGCCGATGATGGTTTGCTGCAGGGACATTTCACCATGGTGGTAGGCAGTCTGCTCGGACACGTAACCGGCCAATTCGACAACCTTCTTGTCCTTGACGAGATTCCTCTTGAAACAGGCGTAGATGACCTTACGCTGACCAGGCTTGAAACCGTCAAGGACGGACGGGATGGATCGCATATTGTCGGCCATGCTGAACTGGATCAGCTCCTTGTTGACGAAATCTCCATAGGTGATGGACTTTGACGAGTGATCCAGGTATGTGCCGGCAACAAACCCGCCGAGCCACTCCTTTCGAGCGTCCGCCTTCTTCTTGGAGAAGGCGAGGTCGAAGAGTTCTGCCTCCTCGGGCTTCATGATTTCAAACTCTTTGAGATGGTCATCCAGATTTGTGAAGTAGACTTGGGCATCTTCATTGGAGCTGGTTCCCAGACCCTTGTAGTACTTCGAATGCCATTTGCCAAGCTCACCCTTATGAGTATCCTTCCACTCCTCATACTCTGGTTGCGTGAAAAATGACCTGAGCCTGAGAGGCTTCTTTGGGTTACTACCCTGCCAGACCTTGACGATGGGCGTGATGAACTCGCGAAAAAAGTCAGGGATCAAGAGCAGCGAAGGAAACTGAACCTGAAGGAAGTTGATCAGAAGTCCCTTGATGTGACTGCCATCGTGATCCTGATCAGCCATGATCATTAGATGCCCATATCGAAGGCCTTTGGTGTCTGTATAAACCTGCTTGTGCTTTAGACCTAGGAACTGCTTGATGTTCTGGATCTCCTGATTCTTTGTTATTTGCTCAATGGAGGCATCGCGAACATTCAGAAGCTTTCCACGCAGGGGGAAGACACCAATACGGTCCGGATCAAGGATTGCACGACCGGACACGGCGAGACCTTTGGCAGAATCACCTTCTGTCAAGATCAATGTGCATTCATGGCCTCGTTTGGTTCCTGCCAAGTTGGCTTCGACCAGCTTGGCATTGCTCACTCGAGATCGTTTGCCACCATCGCTCTTTGACATCATCTTATCCGCCTTCTTGTCAGCATAGTCCAGGATGTTCTGAATAGCCTCAGATTTTGAGATCTTCTTGAGAAATTCTTCCGTCAAAACACAATCGGTGCCAAATTTGGCCTTAGTGGTGTTGAGTTGCTCTTTTGTCTGAGAGTTGAATGAGGGATTGACGATACGGCAGTTGACAAAGACGAAGATGTGGTTACGCAGGTGGCTCTGCTTCAGGGTGTGACCCTTCTTCCTCTTGTTGATAGTCTTGAGTAGATAGGTAGTGATTTGATCAGCAATGTAGTTGACGTGTGGTCCACCAGAATAGGTCGCGATTCCGTTGACAAAGGAGACTTGTTGGAAAGTTCCGTCCGAGACAGTAAAGCCAACCTCCCACTCAGGGTGGGTATTTTTAGCGTCCTTGTCCATTTCGACTGTGCAAACTGGGTTCCCGCCCTCCTCGCTGCTTCTATCCTTGGCGATCGCCTTGGCGTAGAGATCGCAGTACGACTTGAAGGTGTTGGCCTTGATGACCTCCCCGTTCCAATAGACCTTTACCTTACAGGTACCAGCCATGTCGTAAGCTCGCCTGTGTAAAAGCGCCATCAAGTCGTCGTCAAGGCCTTCCATTTGGAAAAACTTGAAGTCGGGTTTGAAAGTAATGCGAACAAAGTCTGCGCTCTTGCTCGAGGTGATAATGGGCTTTGAAACGTTGGCCATGTTGTCAGTCCAGGTTTGCTTGTAACGCTTGCCGGACTCGCTGTCTTGGCATTCAACGGTGAATTCTTTGCTACCAATGTTGCAGAGCTTGGCTCCATAACCGTTTCGACCACCAACGGTCTTTTTCTCAGTGTCATCGAAGTTGGAACCGGCCAACAAATTTCCAAAGATGAGCTCCGGGACATATACTTTCTCGACTTTGTGCATCTGAATGGGGATGCCCCTGCCGTTGTTTTCCACGCTTATCACGCCTCCGACGCGATCGACGTTGATCTTGATGTATGTCATGGAGGAATCACGTTCCTTGTTGTCGGCAGCGTTGACAACGACTTCATCAAAGATCTTGTACATGCCTGGAACAAAGTTGATTTTGCGGTATTCCATCTGTGTTGTTTCTTGGTTGAACACCCACATATGCTGCTCAACAAACTCCGTAGATCCGATGTATGTATCAGGTCGTATCATGATGTGATCGCGTGGTGTGACCCTCTTGTACTCCTCCTCGATATTCCTCCTTCCCTTCTTTGCAGGATCGGAACCAGTTTCGCCCATTTCAGTATCGCTGTCATCCTTGGGGACCTTTTTCTGCTTCTTAGAGCTAGGCGCGGCACCCGAGGGGCCTGAATCGTCGGCTGCAGACTCATCATCGAAGCCCGAAGGGGTCGGGCGCTTCTTTGTTGCGGATTTGGCTTTGAGGGTGGTCTGAACCATCTTCTTTGCCGCAGGTTTCGTCGCTGCTTTTTTCACGGCAGGCTTTGCTTTTGGCTTTGGCTTTGCTTTCTACGTAAGACAATGCGAGTTAGACAATACTCTCAAGGTTTAGCGTCCTGTTTAACAGCAAAACATCCACTCCCAACCATGTCCATATTGTCGCCGTGAATACGGGTAGGCAGCCGGGTAGGTTAAGCGTGTCGAGGTCGAATGACAAATATTTTGCGCTTAGGCAGCACTTACCGCTTGGGGAGCGAAGCCATCAGACTCTTCGCCCATACTGAATATGGACTCGTCGGAACTCATGTTTGTTGTTTTGTGAAGGAGGATTGAGGAATATCTGGAAGGAAAGAAATGGCCGCAGGTTTTGTTGATGGGGAAAACGAAAACAGCACTGGCCAGCTAGGACAAAGAGAGAGAGAGAACAAAGAAGGAAGAAAGGAGGGGAGGGGTTATCCGCCTGCAAATCGCAGAAGCGAAACAGATAAAACAGGTCGAACCAGGCAAACAAATATTTCTATCAGGACGATACGAGCGAGCGTTTGTATCGTGTTGTGTTGTGCTGTTTTGTGTTGTGTTGTGATTTATGCTAGCGTTGGGTGTGTTGTTGTGGCAATCCAGGGTCTCGCGCACGTAAACAAACTTCCATAGCAGCGCCTACTTGTGAGGGACGCGCCAGTGGACCATCGCAGGGGCAGTTGCAAGTTCAGTGGCAGTTCATGAAGGTGGGTCCCCACGATTTGGCCTAGGTAGGCACCTACCCCTGGTTCAGACATCTATGCCTGGACAAATTGTTCCCGTGACATATCACCTGATCATGCTTGGACTTACACCGAAGCTCAGTATGGTACTGGTTTCATCAATCGAAGAACCACGACCCATTCTAACAAATCATAGCATCCACTTAACTTTGAGATAAAATTGCGATATACTCGTCACTTGATAATCTCAAATTTCAACAATCTGATGGATCTCGCTCACTGATTACAAGACCTCAATGTCAGACCGATGACGGTTCACAGCTGATACAATATTGTTTATTCAAACTCCATCAACCACAAGACAATGTCTCAGTTTGGTATCTACACTGGGGAATCCGTCGAACATTGATCGAAAACGGATCCTATTGCGTTGTAATTCGTGGACTATCGTGCTTTCGCATCAGCGACAGAAGCTAGATGGACGTCGCACAAATTGACCAAACGGGCATATCACCCTTGCAAAGGCAGCGTCAATGGACGATCATAGGGTGCTCATCCCTTAGGATCAACACTGGATTAATCAAGAATGGTTCACATTCATCTTCAGGTTCATGCTCACGCCCACGCTTACACCTACGTGCGAACGCGAACATACACGCCCACTCACATGTCGCTTAAGCTCCGAAACACATCTGTCAAATCTCGAAGTCAGACATGGTAGCTCCTCCACTTCTGGATCAGCGAGCGGGCCGAGTCTGGGCGTGCAACATACCTGGACGGAAAGCAATTGCTGCTCTCAGAATTTCATGTGTCGCCATCGTATTCTCAACTCAGTTGTCTTTCCTTTTCTCCTGGTTTCACAATCTTCGAGGTTTAGCATGGCTGAGACTTACGGTACCACTACCGTGAAACTAAGCGAGGCCGCTTGATATTCTGCGGTCCTTGTTCGTTCAACATGCACAGCCGTTGCCTAGAGCACCCATCTACGTAGTGGACACGACTGAGATGACCTATTCGGCCTTGTGCTAGCATAAATCTCGGGCCTTACGCTATCGGCTGCAAATAAATCTTGAGGCGAGACGAAACGAGACTCTATGCTTGGTTCGTCGGCATGAACTACTCAATCGCGCTAAAGGTTGCTTGTTAACTCGACAATGGCAAGTTTCTCTTCTTCTACTCTTTCATCTTGGCTTTCCTGCAATGTCACAAAATGGTCAAAACATAGAAATCTCAATCTTACTCCCCCTTCCAATTGCCCAGATGAAATTTTCCCGGCTTCACATCACATCTCCCGATAGAAAGGGAAAAGGGGGAATGTTCTCCGAATTTGATGCAGGGAGCCGATGAATGAAAAAGTTGCACCATGCGTCAAAAGTAGTGACAGCCCCCTCGCCTTGGCCATCCGCCGTCCCACCTCGATATCGTACAATCATCTGAAACTATTGCCCAGAACTCTTCTTCTTCTACCGTGGGCTGTCTAATACATCTTTGAGCCTGACAGTGCCATTCTCTGAATCCGTCAACGGGTTGGACCGATGGACTTTCACGAAACATGACGGCGCATTACTGTCATTCCGTCACATGCCGTGTCCGACCCAACTGGAATCAGTCCTCCTTGCTCACCACGCGCAATGGCGACTGATCAGATCATCTTCCGAGCAATCTGTTTGCGCCCAACTAAAACGTTTAAGCGGATGGAGAAGAAACATTCAGTATTATAAAGAGGCTGGGAGCCCAAGGGTGTATCAGCCAGCCTATGCATGTCGTGCAGAAACCAGAATGCATGATGAGTTCACCTGATTATCTCCAATCCTTGAAAGAAGAATCTGTGTGTACCAGGGATGATTGCTTAAGCAATCTGCAGTCCTGCAGTTCTCGGTATCATGGACCTATGATCAAGTTTGGACAGCCCTGACAATTTTGGAGGCCCTCTCCTGTCCCCTCAAGAAGTTTGAAGGGGGCAGACGTATCAGGCATGAGTTTGTGTTCCCTCGGACATTTTTTCTCTCTTCCCTTGTGTGTTGTACGCCGACAGGTTTGTGGAAGGCACAGTGGCCTGTGTGCCTGACAGTGGCCTTGGTCAGTCTCTTTTTGTGTTTGAGTATGTTGCGCCGATGAGAGGAGCAAGCGGATGGGGAGGCCTAGGTTGATTGACTTCTGGAAAGGTGCCATGGAATCCCAAAAATCCCCACGAGATTACGACGGGGAGTGTACGATTGGCTGCATTCCCGTTCTTGGGTCTGGAGTAGGCGGATCTTCTCTTGGCTTGTCGAAACAGGCATGACATCTACGTATGTTCGGCTCCCTTTCTTTCATTATTTCCTTTTCCAACGCCCAAACTGGAATGATGAATTATGGCAAGCGAGAGAACCGCCGAGATGCCAGCTCTGACCGCGGATCCAGCCGTTTCAGCAAATGGGAATCCTTTACTATCTCTCAGTTGTCATACGGACACGTGGGGCGACTCGAACAAGGCTTGAGTGAGGAAGACACCTACCTAAAGCTTTCCTCTCTAGTGTCATCAAAACCTTTATTGCCTGGTCACACGAGCTTCAGAAGAGGAAAATAACAGACCGGGGTAGAAAGGGCCCTTGACGATGGACTATGCAACAACCCGTCGGCGCTTCATTCTTACCAAAACCTCGTGGGGCGCATCCAAACACGTCGTCTACTGACTGCTCTAGTGCTTCGGTGACCCCTGCGCAGATGGTAGTCGATTGCCGTCATTTGCTGCCAACCTTTTCCCGTAATGATTGCTGACTTGGTAGGAAGGAGGCTTTTGCATCAAAGAAGGAGTGGAAGTTGCCCGGAGATTGCAAGCAAGCCCTTGTAGCCCCTTTTGAGTCATTCAAAGGAAACAAATATGACATGTTGTTTACTGCATCTATCGAAGAATCAGCTGGCGAAGGTCTTCACTGACAGATTGAGAGGGATACACTACGGGAGTGTAACGGGAGAAGAAGCGTCATGGCCCCTCCCCTGGTCGAGCGATCTTTGAGCTATAGCCACCCCATGTAGTGCTATGTGTTGCCTTTTGGAACAGGTGCAGAAGAGGGTGATATGTGGTCGAGTAGGGGAAGTGTTTGGACTGGCAGAAACTCCAGACCGTTGAACTTGGTTTGGGAAGACGCAAAAGGGGGACGCTGACGGTCCCTGGCCAGCTCCTTGGGAATTGGGAACAAATGCATTTCAACCTTGACACACTCCTCACGTCCATCTCATCTCTTGTTGTTTACTTGCAAACAAGGTTCAGCATTCTTTCCGCATATCTCCTCTTGTACCTTGTTACCCTGGAACCCTTTACTGCTCAATCATCTATCACTTTGGTGGCTTTCCACTAGGATACGTACGTGTCTTGGAGGGTGAAGAGCGGTGGAAGTTGAGCAAACAGCAATCATTCAGGAAGGCTCGGTGAGAGCCCACCGAGACAAAGACGTCTTGTAGCGAGGCAATCGACTAGTCTGAAAGAAATATCGCGACCGACTTTTTGAGTCTTGCGGCCTTACCCCTCGTACGCAGGTTTCCTTGAGCCGGGCTGTACAGAGAAACAGAGGGTGACATAGAGGGAGAGAAATCCGTTGCTCAAGAGCTCTTTTCTTTGAAATCCCACTGACCGCTTGTAAAAACTATCCTTCCCCCCCCCTTCCTCCATCCTTTATTCTGTCTGGCTTCGCCCGATGTGTTTGTCAAGCCGGGAGGATACCTGTGGACTACAAAGCTATTACCGTTCGTTCTTTTCCTTATTCTCTTATTGCGGCTCTTGTGTGCCTCTTCGCTGGGTTATATCACGGCTGCTGCCCGCCGCAACCCTTCAAACTGGCTTGTTCGTCCACCCTTTCCCACGGCCGTTCCTCAAACTCGCGCGTTGCCGCTGAAGACTACCCATCTCCCTCAGCTATTACGCCCGGACTTTGTAAAGACGAAAAGTTACAACCACCTTAAAAAAAATGTTGTCTCTCAAGACTCTTCTTAATCCTGCTCCTACTGGACAGGAACCTGCCATCTCGCACCGCTTGACGACAATGTCTCTTTCTTCTACCTCCGCTGCTTCTTCCCCTGCAGATGTCCCCTTGCAGACTGTGAGCACTCGAAACATGATGTCCCGTCTCGAGACCTCGAGGGATTCGATGGGCCTGGCCAAATCCAAGGTTCGAGGCCTGGTTCAGTTTCCTCCGTTCGAGAACCTCGACTATACAGCCCTCCAACACATTCAAAGATTCCGGGTCAGGCCCTATGGCAGCATTCATCAGTCCAGCACCCATATACCATACAACAGCGGGAAAAAGGATTTTCACGAAAAAACAGGAAGAGAAGGCTTTGAAGGTAAGACGTGGTTGGACAATAGATTCTAGTGTATAGGCACTAACATTCGCCATAAGTATTTCGATACGAGTTCACCGCGCCCGACACAAACGTTGACTATGCTGTCATGTGGGACTATAATGTCGGTCTAGTTCGCATGACTCCTTTCTTCAAATGCTGTCAATATGGAAAGGTGAATAATATCAAGTACCAGTGCCAACCGAGGCAATACTAATAGAATTCAGACCATACCAGGAAAGATGCTTGGCCTAAACCCTGGTCTAAAAGACATCACTCACAGTATTACCGGAGGCTCTATCGCCGCACAAGGTACTCTTCTCCACAGTCAAAAGCATAGGCATCATATACTTACACCTGTCAGGTTACTGGATGCCATACATATGCGCCAAAGCAGTCTGCGCTACCTTTTGCTACAACATCGCTGGGGCTCTAATTCCTCTCTTTGGACCAGGGTTTCCCTCCGAGTGCATTCCCCCTGGCTCCAAGGATTTCGCAAAGATGGTAATCGATCCGAATCTTGTCATTGTGGCAACCCGAGACGCAGACAAGGCTCGGCGTATGATCACGACGATGCCTAAAAACATTCCTCGCTATGGAGATACCACCGGGTTTTCTCAAAACGATCGTCTAGTAGCGCATAGCCCATACGGTGTTGAGGAGCGCACTCGCCACTTTCGACCTCGCATCTTTTGCGATCCAGAGTGGCCGGGGGATAAAGATCGGGAGAACCAGTACTGGTCCGCCCCTAACTCGGCATCGAGCACTGGCTCAGGCCTTCATACTTACATGGTTGCCTCACGATCGACCTCGAGCTGGACTCCGGTCAACCAACCAAGCCCGAAGGTCTCGGTCGAAAGCTATGACCCAGACCATCGTCTCAGTGCAGTGCCGCGCATCACGCCCACACATCAGCATCCTACCAATCTCCCAGCTTGGACCTGGGCACCTAAGCGACGGTTTGAACCTGACGATATAACCCACGGCTATAGAGGCAGCGCCAGTCCAGGCATGAGAGCTAGTCCTATTTACATGGCTACAACACCAGATTCAAGCCCCGCCGGAATAGGCAGAGTTTTGGTGGAAAACCAGCGACTCCCGGATACGGCGCAGAAGAATGCGGCCATATTGCTTCTCAACCTGAGCATGCACGACAAGGATCTACCATCCAGCACAGCTGGCTCTCCGGTCGGGACGCCGCTGGGTATAGTCTTGCCTCAGTCACAAGCAGAGGATTTGCATCGCAGTAAGCGACAGCGAGCGTCTTCCTTTTGATACAACCTTGACATCCAGACATGACAGAGGACGTGGTGCCCGAGGAGGTGTTGATTCGGTATTTTATTAGGCTTTCGGTGTAAGGATTTGGTTTTTGGATTTTGGGCAAAAGAATGGGAGGCAAAACGCAATTCATAGACTGGGGAATAGCTCAAGCTGGCGTTTTTGAGGTCAATTTACTTATGTTTGTTTACTTTGATGTTAGGGGTAATTTGATGTTTTATCTATCGACTCACTGTCGAGTCTTCAAGTAATCATTTGGAATAATGCATAGTTATAAACAGCTCATTCGTCACGAAACAATCCCAACCCTTTTTAAACCCGCAACTCCTTTTTTTCTTTTCTTTTTGTTCTTCTTCTAAGCCATTTTACTTCGCCTCTCCCTTCTCTGCGGCCCTCTTCGCCTTATGCTCCTTGATCCACCCCTCAGCTCTATCGCTGGGAACGACAAAGATTCTTACCACCTCATCCACAACCTCAACCTTGCCTGTAGCCAGCACCTTCAACAGCGACACCTTCTTCCCCATCTTTAATAGCCCGCCCTCGCGTGTCTCGATGTACGCCTCCACCCCGTTGGGCGTATACGCGTTCTCTTTGTCCCAGGGCAGAGGAAAAATGTAGGATAGGTGGTCGGAGAGGGTGTGCGTCTCTTCAAAGGCTTTGATAAAGTCGGATTCGAGATGGAGAGGGTAGAGAAGGACTGTTGGGAAGGATAAAGCGCTTCGGGGATCATCCGGGTCGGGAACAAGAGATATCTTTGCGTCTTCCATCTCCGGAGGTTGGTCCGTCGTGCGCGTAGGAATGTTCCTTGCCCGAAGAGCCGCTCTGACAAGTAAACTCCTCCTCTTGACGAGCGCCTCACGCTCAGCGTCTCTCTTCTTCCTCGCGTCAATCTCCTTTGCTCTCTTGATGATATCATCTGCCACGGCACGCAACGAAGCGTTGTTCTCGTCCAGGGTCAGACCTCTAGCGCACACGTCGTCTGCTTCCTCAATGCGGTCTACCGCCAATAAGGCGCGAGCGCTGCGGAAATAGGCTTTGATGTTTTTTGGGTTGAGCCGCAGAGCAGAAGCGCAGTCGGTCCAGCAGCTGCGGTAGTTCTTGAGACTTAAATGACAAGCAGCCCTGTTGACGTAGAGAGTCTCGAGGGTTTCTTTCTGTTTAGTGATTTCCTCCTCACTGTCGGGCTCTCCATCAGGATTCTTCGTGACCTCCCCCCTCGCCCTCTTCTTCATCTCCTCCGCCAAGATAGCAATACCCTTCGTGTAGAATTCTTTTGCGTCTGCATAACCCTTGATTTTGAAACACTCGTTTCCGCGCTCTTTAAAATCCTGACCATTCTCCAGAGGTGTTCCCTCATAGGCCAGGGCCTGCAGAGCAGCGACATCATCGTTATCCTCGTTCCCATCCAGATCCGTCATGAAGAGGGGGGACTTGTTGAGATCCTCCCATACCTCGTCGACGGTCTTGCCGCTGGCGATGGCATGTGCTGGAGGGAGTTGTGGTTTTGTTGCTTCCGATGAGTTGACCTGAGAAGAGTCTGACTGAGCGGCCACTTTGGCGTCGCCCATTTTATCGATGAGCTCTTCGATTTGCATTTTGCTGGTGGTTGAAGAGCCTCTACAATACAGTTCTTGATTTGTGATGGGGATGATATGGATAGCACAGGCTTCAAATTAGATGAAAGTGACAAGTGACGTTGATAAAATTTGAGATTTCCCCAACTTTTGGTGTGTGGGCAGAAATCCTATTGGGCACCGACAGAAGTGCTCATGACTTTCAGTGACTGGAAATTTTAATGGAACCTTCTACAAGAACAACACTATAACTATAACCATACTCATGATACGCATGATATACTATTGATTGAATACAATGTTAAAATTCATACATTCCTTCAATATTATTAGCATCGCCGTTTAAAGAACAATACCGTATCTTTATATACTCATCTATTTTTTTCTCATCTATGAATTCTATCTTCGTCATTTCATCCATCATATCTACATAGTTCATCGCATAAACTGCACCCCAAGACATGGTATAACATGACATGAAGCCATCCCTCATGCTCTTTCATACCCAATTACCACATTACTGCAAGCAAACTCAAACGCCTAGCCGTAGACCCTTCGGGTGGGGAAACCCAACAAAAATGTAACAACAACGCCTTCTCATGACCAACCCAAACAAAAAACTTGAGAAGACCGCTTGCAAAACAATCCGTAAATAACTCCTTGAGCTCCCCAGGTGCGCATACACCTTACTCTTCTTTCTTTCGTCTCCTTTTTTTCTTCGAACAAACAGCACCATGAGTCAGCCCTTGGCTCTAGTCCGAACCGTGGAAAGTAGCCTCAGTGACAGTGACAGTAGCGTTGTTCTTGCACAACTCGGGTGTCTCCTCGGTGGCTTTGTCGCTTCGCTGGCGAGGGACTGAGAAGCACTGAACGGCTCCGAAAACTGCCACAATCGCGCTTCCGTACCAAGCAAGCGCAGAGCAATCCATCTTGCTGCCAATGGTCCAGAGAGAGCCTGCAATGGGAGGGGCAATCATGCGGCACGCGGCACCAGCACTGGCAGCTAATCCGTTGACCTTACCCAGTGCGCTGGCAGTAGGAGTAGCTTCCTTGATAAGGATCATAAGAAGCGGGTAAAGGATGATGGACAGGATATTGCGAACAATGAGGCAACCGTAGATGGCGGGATACAAGGCTTCCTCAGGAACGAGAAGGAGAAAAGGCATGAGCATATAAGCGATAGGGTGAAGAGCTGTAACGATGAGGAATAGGCGGAAAGTGCCGAATCGCTTAGCAGTCCAGGGGAAGATGAAGACCTGAATGAACAAAGCAATTCCACCGTCCACGGCCATGATCATGCCCACATTGCGAAGGCTCAGACCCAGCCCACCAGGAGAATACAGCGGAAACATGGAGCCGGCTTTGAGGATTTCGGAAACAGCAGCTCTTTCCTCCTCGAAAAAGATGGGCAGCAGGTGGTCAAATGTCATAGAGTGGTAGGTAAAGATGGAGAGGGCGACGATCAAAGCCACAACTCGCTTGTTCCAAACTTTGACTTCGGGGGTGAACCCCTGCTTCTCGTCGTCGAGGGTAGAGGCATCCCAGGAATCATCGGAGTCGCACATCGTGCCATATGCCTCGGGCTGAAGAGCCTCAGCAGCAGCCATTCTGGAGTCTGTCGACAGAATGAGGGGTGTCTCTTCGGTAGGGTGAAATTCTGCAGGAATTGCCGTATCCTTGCGCATATCGGGGTGCGTCTCCTCGAGCAGGAAGAAGCCCAGGACAAGGCTGATGAGGAGAAGACCAGCGCAAATCAGATTAGGGAGCAGATAGGGGCATCGCTCAAACAGGCTGCCTTCGGGGAAAGCTCCGGGCCATGATTGATGAGGATTAGCGAACGTCCCGCCGATAGAAGGACCCAGGATAGTGCCAACACTCCAAACAAAAGGCATAATGGAGAAAGCTCGAGCTGTGATTGATAGTCAGTATGGCAGTTCGTTCGATTTGATCAATTGTGAAACTCACGTTCATGCTCTGGCCGCGTAACAAGTTCACCGACCATGGTTTGAATGACACCAATGTTCCCGTTGAGCAAACCGCCCAAAGCACGACCAAACAAGGCCACACCAAAAGTAGGAGCAATACCCACTACCAGCAGGCTAAACATGGTACCAAAAGATCCGATCAACAACACAGGCTTGCGTCCAATTCGATCGGAAAGGCCGCCCCAATACATGCCCATGGCCGCCTCGGCCAGCGAGAAGGCAGAGATGAGAAGGCCGGAATAGAAAGACGCCTGGTCTGCATTGCCGATCTCGAAGTCTTTGACCAACGCCCAGGCGTAGGGGAAGATGGAGGTTAAAGCAATGGGCTCAGCTAATCGAACGATAGCTAGTAGAAAGTTAGGACGACCATCAGTCTTTTGTAGGCTGGGGAATGATCGACTTACCGAGAAGAAACAGTTGCATCGCTGGGAAGTCATTTTGATTACGAGGGCTGGATGACTTGAAGAAACCCATTTCCTGATCGAATCGGACGTATGGGAAGCGGCTGACTTTGGAGATATGTCGATCAAGAACACAAACAATGGTCTGGCGAGGAACTCGATGGCCAAAAATGTTGGAGCACCAGCTATGTCTCTGAAGAGGACGTTGCACGTTTGAACTGTGAATGAAGACTGAACAATTGCCCACTTGAACGATTGGTCCGGATGGTCTTGGTCTTGGTCTTGGTCTTGGTGGTGGCCGAAAAGTTGGGCGTGGAAAGGCACTGCAGAAAAACAAGACTGCAGAGAAGAAGGCACGAAGTGGGAAACGGAAACAAGGCAAGCACAGTCACTGATGACTGGGAGGAGAAACACACAACGATTGTCTTATAACCTAATAAGATACCTGCAAGTACAATGAAGAAAAAGAAAGAAGAAGAGAAAAGAAAAGAAGAGTCGATTCAGTGTAGAGGTGGGAGACGACATATTTGAAGCCTTTGGGTTTCCCAACAACCCTTTCCCACCGAGGGACTGCGGGCGACGGCTTCTATGGTGGAGATAGGCTAGACGTCGGCCTTCTGGCCTTGTCATGTCACATTTCTTGAAAGCATCCCGAATCCTGATAAGGGCTGTTCCGTCCCTCGGAAGGACAATTGACTTAGATGCATATTTCATGGCATTGGATAGACACTAGAACTACCCAGACGGGTATAAAAGGAAGAAGAACGGGGGGTAAAAAAAAAAAAAAATAAAGCTTCGTTTGCAGCATGTGGGGTATTTTTTCAAAAGCAAAAATTGAAAAACGAAAACCGTTGTTGATGGGCAAGGTTACATCAAGGCTCAAGAGTCAGAAGGAATTTGTGAGACACCCCGGGTGCGGCTTAGTGAAATGGAGCTAAGGGTAGGGGAATTAAGAAGACGAAGAAGGAAAAAAAAAAAGTTGAGGAGGCGCATGCGTGTAAGTGAGACAAGGTCAGCCAGCGCGTAATGATGAATGATGAGCGCCGACAACGCGGGCTTGATGGAGGAGAGGGGGAAGGGGTTCTAGCGTTAGTGGTATGTAATTATGCACAGCATGTCAAAGACAAGGCGGATTCAACTTGTTCTCCGTGATGGTTCATAGCGGCGAAATTCATCACGAGGGCATCAAAAGATGAAGTCTTGTTGTCGTGGCCCCTCCACGTTACGAGAACATCTTGATCAGAAACACGAAAGCCATAAGTGAATTGTTATCTGAGTCAGTCTAGATACAGAAACGTCACGACGGGATCTACTTGAACAATGTCAGACATTTCCATGTCTTGGATGAAAACAGGTCCCGTTTGCTGGGTACAGTCTGTTGTTCCCAACTCGCTCACCACACTTCATTTCCCGGATCTCGCAAATTGTCGGACGGTCGGATGGATTGTCGGCGGGGTCAAATGAAGCCATCGTGAATGGGGCATTCTATGGAGGTCTAGTCCAAACCAAGAGTGATCTTGTGAACAAGGTCTTATTTTGGTGGGGAACAATTCGGGAGCATGGTCTAGGCAGGAAAACGAGAAAGCAACGAAGTGGTGAGAGAGAAAAACAAGCGGCTCCTTTGCCAAATCTCCAAAGAACCAAGTTTCCAGTGCATGCAACTATTGAATACAGGGAAATGATTGGATGGATACCCCTTTGACAAGGGAAGAACAGCAGTCCATCCGTTCTTGCAATCGCTTGTGCCTTCCTGGCTCGTGCGCACCTGGACGTCGATTCACGGTGTGGGACTTAACTTGCATGGCCAGCTCTGACCAGGGAACTTATGACATTATCCGGTACATCCTCCCGGCTCTAGAAGTTCACTACTGCTGTTGCTATTGGTGGGGGCGTGTACATGGGTATTTTGCATCTACTGTCCAAAAAGACCCGCCACCCTGGAAGGAAGCAAACTTTTTCCCTCGCGTAACCAGAGACTCACCTACTCGCAGACTCGATGGATGTCCAGGCCTGATATTGACTGCTCACACACAAGAAGCAAAACGGGTTCTCGGAGCCGATGACCGAAGCCATATTCAGGACCCCATGTCTCTCTCTGATGGTTTGCTTTCATCAGACTTGTTTTTATTCTGTTTCGTAATATCAACACCAGAAATAGCGATGTTACGGTGAATGGTGTATGCATGACTTGGATTGTGGTGGCCCAGAGCCACAATGCAGGAGCACGTTGTTTCTTGGCTGATATACTTTCAGTATGCGTTACTTGCTCGTTGTCGTTTTCGTGGATAATGAACTTTCTCACATGCCTTTATCCAGCTTCTTTCTCCTTCTCTGACCACGCCAACAACGGACATGCACCATGCAGATCTGTCAAACTCACTTCTGCTTGTGTAGCCGGGGAACGGTTTCATCGGCACATTGATTTGCTGATGAGACGCGAGAAGGCCTGTTGCAGTTGTTTGACGAAGCTTCGATATTGGTGGAAAGATGCAACCCAACCTGAGACATGGCCTTGATATCTGCCGGTCCTGAGGGCGAGCGTGACGGAGAGGGTGAAGGAGAGGGTGAATCTACGGGTGGTCGCTCGATTCGTAATCTTGGTCTCTAGTCATTGGATGTGCTATTCAGCCATCCTTGCCTCGGAATAAGGATTGACAACCACCCACACCATCCCGAGGCACGCGCGAAAGGGCTAATGAGTTAAAGAGGCGGATAAAATTGAGCGGGCGAGTTGTCCACCACTTCAGGCAGACAGAACAAGACAAGAAGTGGAATGGAACGACAACCCTGGAGCTCGCAAGAGCCGCCCCGAGCATCGGATGCATCCAACGAGGCACTAGAGCAAGAATTAGGCCATTGCTTGAATGGTATGGTGTATTTCTTGGCGACAAGTGCAACGTGCGGCATGGCTAGGAAGTAGAGTCCACTAGGCTAGGCTCTATCAACCTCAAGGAATTTAAGCCTCTTTCGTCGTGGCTGCTTGTTTTTCTCTCTTCATCCCTTCTGATGTCCGGTGGGAAAAAGTCTGTGCGTTCGTTCCAAGACCGCTTGGTTTCCCCTTCCCCTTCCCCTTCCCTTTTTTTTTTTTTTTCCATCTCAGTTATCCTTGTAAGCTGATTGGGTCCTTGATTTCTTGACACAGGCATTCGAGTTTCCATCGTTTCCATCCAATTCCCATCCATTCACATCAATCAAGCCTCTGTTTTTTTTCTTTTCCTTGTTGTCTCCTTGCTGCAACCAGCCAACGATTCATGTCTTGACCCCGCCCTCCCTTAAATCTTGTCAGAGATCCTCTAATTGTTATTTTTCTTCTATTTTTCCTCTATTTTTCTTTGCAGTATTGTCATAAAATCTCAGCCATGATCTCACATGTCCCGTTCCATATCCGTCCCCAACACAATCCTTCACGGTTCAACTGGAACACCGGGCCGTTTCTATAATCACGTCTTCGTCATGACATTTTTCTTTGATGCAACAGTGGACACATACAAATAAATGCCCTTCTCCGGGACGAGGTGGGTTGGTAGGGATAATGAACCCTGGTCTTATCTCGCAGATCGAGACAACTCTTATCCCTGACCGGCAAACCGCTGTCCTCTTGCTCTTTCACTTGCTCTTGACCTGCATTGCATGTCTGTGTCGGAGCTCACTTGATGGCTCCATGCAATTTCCGTTTTTCCTTGTGGCGCTCTCTCTTGTCTGTCCGACACCGACATCGACGGCTGTTCCCTGCCGTATCACCATCTTGGCCCTAGCTTATGTTTTTCTTGGAAGCGCCCGCGCAAAGAGTCAGCCTCTTTTTCATGATGGTACGGTAGTCTAGCATGCTAACTCGGGCTGCAGCACAAGAAGATACGGGTAGTGCCTGGCCACATGCATTTCATCAACCCACCGCCTTTCTGACGATTGCCACCAGATAACGGTCAAACGTTGAATTGCATGTGAAGGGACTTGCATTTCTGAACAAATCGAGAGTTGTCAATGTGAACGGATGCATTTCTGGTCGAAGCATAAACATCAACATCAATATCAACGCCAACCTGTCCATGAGAGCGGGCGAAATTCAAGGTCCTCATCTGTCCCTGTCAACGAACTCCTGCCCGCGTGCTCATGCTTCTCATGCCTACCGCAATCTCCAAGCTCTCCGTAATCGACTCGTCTCGGCCCACCGCTACCCAAGTCATTGGCAAGGGTGTATCTCGCTAGCCCGGGAGGTCCGCTATCGTCATGCACTTACTGAAGCCGCTAGAAGGTCCACTAGCTCCCGTCTTGTGCATAGCGGGGTGTTGCCACGATAGTGTAGTTTCGTGGTGGGGCTCCTTTCAACGACACACCATCAACACGGCTACGCTTGATGTTTTCAACTCCCCCTCCATCAGAGGCGTCTTCGGGAAATTAACAACAAATAAACATGGACAACTAATCAATTCTTGAGATTTGGCTTGATCAACTTGGAGTAGACGATTCGTCCGGCTTAAAATACGACTCCCTACGTGTTTTCATCTTTCTCCGAAGCAGCCACCCATCATCAACAGTTAACATTAAAACCACCTATCTGGCTGCAACGCTTCAACTTGACTTGCGTGCTGATCTGGCTACTTCAGACCTGGATCTCAGCTGAGCAGTCTTACCCTGCTCCCGAGTTCTACCCACCATGCATCCATGTGATGTCGCTGACGGTTTCCTAGCTCGGTTTTCGGTCCCCTGATGATTGCATTGGTTTGATTTCCCCACAGAGTCTAGCTGGTCCGTTCGTTTTTTCTATCATGGGGCTGTGATCCTGGTTTTCTTTTACGGACTCAACATCCTATTCTAGACCAGCGCACAGACTTGTCTGTCTTGAGCCTCACCTCAGTCATCCATCGTGTGTAATAGTTACCTTAAGCAGGACTGCATATGTCGAACGGTGTTCTCGACAATACCTGCAGCTTATCCATGGCGGCTATCCTTTTGCATGGCGGTCTGTTCGACAGGATCATGGCTTAGGTGGAAGCAGATTTGGTGACTCCTGAGACAACAGGCCGTCATGTCTCACATGCCGACCTGCTTAACCGCATGCATGCCGCGCCTACATCCTTGATAGTGAATGCTTTGGCCAGAAAAATGCCGATGCTTGCCCTTGGGGTATGTGTTAGGCCGAGCGTCTGATGGCTCTTGAAGAAGGTCTAGGGTTGAGTGAGATTGGTCGTCTTTGAATTAATATCTACGTTGTACCAAGATGGAGATTTATTCACATCGACTACATCCAACTTGTGTAGCAATTCCAAGTCTGTCGCAGTTATTCAGCCCAAGTCCTGATGTTCTGATATCCATGCTTGTATTTGTTCTGAAATATCAACATATGGGCCCTTGTTCAGCCACATCTACATTCTATTGTGCCACTATACATAACGAAATCAGTACTACTTGTATTAGCGTGTGGTTTATAACCTCTACTTTTATATTGCGATACCGACCGAGTCCGTCTCTTATCTTTCTAATCCATTTTATCGCTATCATACACATGCATTCACGTTATCGATAATCCATGTTTAATAACCCATCTCCTTCAACACTCCTCTATACCGCTCCGCCTCCTCCATCATTTCCTCATCACTCCGGGGTTTCCTGTCCTCATCATCCACCCTCTTGATACTCCCTCCCGGCTCCGGCCTCCTCCCCAGCTCTCTATCCCACAACGCACCGCCCACGTTCCCCGCCTCATCCGCCATCTTGACATACACGGCGTCGGGACTTCCCATGTCACCTTTCATTCTTGGGATGATGTGAACATGCAAATGGGGCACCGTCTGCCCCGCCTCGGCGCCGTCCTGCACCGCGATGGAGAAACTCCCGGACTCGGGGTCCGGCGTGGGGAAGTAGACCCGTGCGAGAAGTCTCTGGATTAGTTGCACGGTGGTGAAGAGATCGGTTGTCTCATTGGGTGTGAGGTCTGTGAGACGGCGGTGGGGGTTGAAGGGGCAGACAAGTACATGGCCGGGGATAAGAGGTTTGAGATTCACAAGGGCGAATGAGTGAGGGGTTGTAAAGAAGACCTGTTTGAATGGTAAGTCAGATATGAAGATTGAGTCCAACACTAAAAGACAAGGCTAGCTGGTGATGCAAGGAAATCAAAACATGACATACCTGTTTGGTCACCTCAAAGGGCCCAAACTTGACTGTCTTGCCGGTACTTGTCATGATATTCCTCACAGACAGGCTTAACGCAGAAAATCTAGCTGTAGACCAAGCCCTAGCAGATAGCATGCTCCTCGCAATTGCAAGACGGGATGTCTGCTTGTGCAATTGATAGTATGATTTGATTCACGGGACGGTGATGAGAGTAGGAGAGTTGCGGATGAATTAATTGATAGGTAGAAAGAGAAGGGAAGAAAGAGAAGATAACCTGATGTCATTGACACTCGCGAATGGGGACGCGACGTTGCGGCGAGGATCCACTCTTGACACAATTGACAATTGACACTTCCGAGGAAGAACAAAGAATATCAGGTCACCAATATTTCAGAATGAAAAATGAAAGCGAGTTATTAGAGGATCTTGTTATTTTATATTATTTATCTGACTTATATCGACGCTACACTCCTCACACTCCCATATGTTGCCTTGTCTAGACTCCATGCTCAAAGACATCAAACGTGTTAAAAAAAATCATCAAACCCTATATTGCTATGTAGGGATATTCAAGACAATAAGTAAAAGAAGAACAAAGAGCACAACAGTCGAGAGAAAGAAGGAGAAGAAGAATGACTTAGGAAGAGAATCGGAATTGATCCTCTTCAACGATGGGAAGATCCTCACTAGACACGTTGACATCCAAGCCAGGGATCAACGACTCTTGCTCTTCTGGCACATCATCCTCCCAATGCACTAAAATGAAAGTTAGTATATCTTCAGCTTTCTACTGACACAGGACACTTACCGTGAGGACGGACTAGGAAGCTTGAAAAGAGCGCAACTCCAAAGACACTTGCCAGCAGAACAAAGACTGCCTGAGGGAAGTGGACGACTGTTGCGGCATAGAGACCGTTGAACAAGACAGGCCCAAACACTCTGGTGAGAGCTTGAAGCATACCGATAGCCCCCAGGAGTTGCCCGACCCGTTCTGAAGGGACGTGTTTGCTGATGATGGCCTGGCTGGTCGCACTACCAAGGCCTCCCAATGCTGTAATCATGCCGCTCGCAACAAAGTAGCCCTGCGACCTTGCCAGTGTGTAGCCGATTGATCCCAGAACGTCGGACATGAGAGCTGCTCAAAGAACCCAGATGTCCAGACTATCGGCTCCCTTGTTCTTCTCTACTGGAACAACCCCCGACTCCCGACGAAGCTTGGCAGCAGGGCGGGTGCGACCAAAATAGTTGATGACGGGGAAGATGCCGAGGAGGACAATCACCCGGATTAGAGACATGGCAGATACGTATTTGGAGCTCTCCAAGTTACCCCAGCCCCAGGTAGACTCGCAGTACAGAATGATAACGGCGCCGGCGGACAAGGATGAGCCAAGGATGATGGCATCACTGGTCGCAAGAGCGATAAGGTTGCGTCGAAGCGCTGGTGACGTCCCAGGTCCCGTAGGGTAGAGAACTTTCAAAGGTGCAAAAGGACTTGCCGCCCGGAGAGCACCGATCCAGGTCCTGGTTCCATGGAACCGCGACTCCTTCTCCTTCTCCCACTTCTCTCGCGCTGCCATCTGCTTTCGCTTGGACAACGATTCAGGGACAACAAGCCAGACAAACAAGACGAAGGCGATGTGACATCCCAGAACGACATAAAAGATAGACAAGAGACTGCCCGTCCACTTGACAAAATAGCCAGCAAGGAGAGGACCAAACGCCAAGCCTGTGAACAGACATGCGTGCAAAGAGCCCATCCATGTGGCGCGTTGAGAGGGAGGCGTACAGTCGCTCGTATAGGACTGACACATGATATTTCCAGCGGTAAATGAACCGGTTAGACCATCAAAGACGCTGCCCAGGATGAGCCATCGGTAGTCGACCACTTCGGGGAATCGAGCAGCCAGGATAGTGATCAATTCGTTCATGATACCCCCGATAGAGGCGACTGCCATCAGACGAGTTCTGCCGTAACGATCGGAAAGGTGTCCGATCTTGGGCGCAATGATGGCGCTCAGGAGGCCAGTGACGAAGCTCAAGACCAGCATGAACGTAGCCACGCTCCTCAGCATCTCGGGAACCTTGCACTGGGGATTATCAGTGCCTAGCAGAACTGGGTTGAATATCAGATCAGGGTTTTGAGTCTGTCGATCGGCAAAGTATTGCCTGCAAACAAGATCAATAATTCTGTCCCACGTTAGTATCTCGTCTGGGAGTTCGGGGGAAACACGCCTCACAGATTCAGTCTAGGGACCACAACACCACCAAAAGCAAGCGTAAAGATGCCAAAAGGGCCAAGCAGCCAATATACCTAAGCAAAGAGTCAGAGCTGATGTATAATTCTGGAATGCGACAACTCATACGGATGGTCTCTGCCACCAGGGCAGACCTTCAAAGTCCTTGTAGCCATCCCATTCACCTGCGCTTGTAACACTGGCACCGCTCTCCGTCACCTGAGCATCGTTTTGCAGCAAGTGTGTCATCTCGGTCGCTCCAGTAGGGTCGGTGATGCCAGTCTCTGTCGCCGTCGTAGCGGGATCCTTTCCGTTTGCCATGATGATTCCTGTTGCGGAATAGAACTGTCGCGCACAGTTTCGAGTAGGAAAGGGATATTGTATTATTTATTATCGGAAGTAGTTTTGTGGGTGAGCCAGAAATAGGCCGGTGTCGATCAACTTGAAAGCGTCGGCATGGCACAGCTTGAATCTGTAACCAGGCAAATGATAAGGCACTTGGTATCGTGGGGCAACTTGTGGTGCAGATATCAGTGGATTCGGGAGGACGATGGCGACAGCAGTTGAAAGTGAAGGGAAGAGAGGGAGAGGGGACCCGGGGATCTGGGGGATTTTAGATTTTGAAGGATAATGGTAATGAGACAAGATTGACGGAATATGAGTTAGTGTAGTAGACCTATGATTGACTATCAGAAGTTGGATTTGTAATAAAGCAAGGGTCCGAAATCCGATCCGAGTCCTTGATGAGCAGCTAACTCAAGGTATGTGCGTTGGCTGCGTACTGATAATTGGCACCTAAAGCAGGTCCACGTAGTGGTGACGGTGGAGAGTTGAGACTTGCAGTACTCGGAGCCGGGGTTTAGCTTAGATTGGGGGGCAATGTATGGTGAAGGCTTTATCTCGGGTGGGAATTTCAAACAATGTTCCTGATAATCTGTCAAAGATGGAAGTCGTTTATTCAACAGTACTACTAGTATTAGTGTTAATATTCATGTTTGTTCAAGTATAACACGCAACTCATCTACTCCCATATCATCCATCCCCCATCTTGACCAAGTTTGAAGCATCCCACGAATGACCAAATCGAAGCATTGATGACGCATTCAATTACGGTCAATCGACACGACTTTATGCAGGCAAGATCTAGCTTAGCTTATCTGATAAAAAAACCCAACCAACTAGAGAGCTTCCTTCTGGATGTGACACACTTCAGGTCTTGAAGGATTTTTGTGAGGGGGGGTGTCGGCATTCGGAAACTTGGACAAGCCGACAAGTTCTGTTTCAGTGCTGGGACAGATTGATGTGCCCTGTATTTTAGTGCTCCAGTCCCAACATGGCCTTACCTATGTAGTTGTCACGGTAGCATGTTGAAGCTCAACGGCTCATAACTAAGTATTGGACAACAATGTAAGTTAATCATACATCCTCCATACAGCTGTTCAATATCAAAACATCATTCAATGTTATAAACAGTCCCCCATTTAACTTCCAACTCAATTCCAATATTCCAACGCCTGGGCGCATGTGCCTGTCAACGGCTGATTCCCGTAAATGGTTGCTGTTCTTGTTGTTGTTTGACCCACCGGCAGCCAACCATAACCCCTTCATCTGCTGACTCAGCACAGCGTTGTAGAATGTTCAAGCCTGGCATATTTTCGTGATTCAAAGCTCCATCAAGATTCAAGGCTCATCCTCAGTCGCCATCTCTTTACGCGTCGCCTCCATCAACCGCCACGATGCCCGTCGTCAAGGGAGGAGTCTGGACGAACATCGAGGATGAAATTCTCAAAGCATCTGTCTCCAAGTATGGTCTAAATCAATGGGCTCGTGTCTCGTCGCTTCTGGCGCGAAAGACGGCCAAACAGTGCAAGGCGCGATGGAACGAATGGTTGGATCCCAGCATCAAAAAGATCGAATGGAGCAAGGACGAGGATGAAAAACTTTTGCATCTCGCCAAGATTATGCCCACACAATGGCGCACCATCGCTCCCATTGTCGGTCGAACTGCGAATCAGTGTCTCGAGCGTTACCAGAAACTCCTTGACGAAGCCGAAGCGCGAGAATCATCCAGCCTCGGTCTCACAGGGCCTGATGGTGGTGAGACTCAGGCACCCAGTGCAGATGATGTGAGAAGACTACGGCCCGGAGAGCTCGACCCCGACCCAGAGACGAAGCCGGCGCGACCTGATACGATCGATCTAGATGAAGACGAAAAGGAGATGCTCAGTGAGGCGCGTGCCCGTCTGGCTAATACACAGGGTAAAAAGGCTAAGAGAAAGGCACGAGAGCGCCAGCAGGAGGAGTCCCGTCGGTTGGCGTCTCTGCAAAAGAGGCGTGAACTCAAGACGGCAGGCATCAACGTCAGGATCACCACCAGGAAGAAGGGTGAGATGGACTACAATGCCGACATTCCCTTCGAGAGAAAAGCTCAGGCCGGGTTTTACGACACCACCGAAGAACTGGCCATGAACGATGCGCAACGCGCCGCCTTCGATCCCAGGAAACAACAACTCGCAAACAAGCGAAAGGGTGAGGATGGCGAGGATAACGACCGTAAACGAAGGAAGAACGAGAAGGAAGGCCCATCAGAGACACATAAAGCTGCCATCAAAGCTGGTCAACTTCAGAAGATTCGCGAGGCCGAACAGAGCAGCAAGCGTCGCTCGCTTGTTCTGCCCGCGCCCCAGGTCAGCGAAAGTGAGATGGAAGAGATTGTAAAGATGGGCAAGATTGGAGAGGCCGCCAACCTGAGAGCCAGGGACAGTGACAACGACGCCACCCGTGGCCTTGTCAACACATATTCCACCCTCAACTCAAGCGCGCCCATCCGAACGCCAAAGGCTCCTGAACAGGAAGATCACATTGCCAACGAGATTCGAAACATCCGCGCATTGAACGAGACCAAGTCCGCTCTCCTGGGTGGAGAGAACACTCCTCTCCATGAGGGATCATCTTCAACAGGCTTTGATGGCATCGCACCCCGAAAACAGACCATGTCCACCCCGAATCCCATGGCAACCCCACTGAGAGGGCCAAACGGCGTGGGCGCAACACCTGGACGTCCAGGACAGACACCCATGCGAACCCCGCGAGACACCCTTTCATTAAACCAGGATGACGGCATGTCAATGGCGGGGGCTACTCCGCGGGACATGAGAATGAGAGAAATGGCTGTGCGAAGTCATGTCAAGGCCGGTCTCGCTTCGCTTCCCAAACCGAAGGACACAGAATGGGAGTTTGATATTCCCGATGAAGAGAAGGAAAATATGCAGGTGGAGGAATTGACAGAAGAGGACGCTGCGGAGCGTGATCGTCGTGAGCGCGAACGAAGACAAGCCGAGGAAGCCCTAGAATTCAGAAGGAGAACCCAGGTCATGCAACGAGGTCTTCCAAGGCCCCTTGCAGTTGACGTGTCCAACCTCGTCCAACGGGCGAAGGATCTTTCAGACCCCGCCGAAGTCCTCATTGCGCAGGAGTCAGCCGCCTTGATAGCCAGCGATGCGGTCAAGTTCCCCCTGCCCGGAGGAAAAGTCACCGGTGCCCCCCGACCATTACACTACATCGACGATAATGCTCTCGACGAGGCCCGCCTGCTCATCATGTCAGAAACGAAACCGCTCCCTAGTCTGCAGGATATCCAGGCTGCGTTTGAGGCTCGAGCGAGCAGTTCTCTGCTCCTGGGCCTTGGATGCTATAACGAAGACGACGAAGAGGAGAAGAACCAGATGATCAAGGCTGCTTTCGATGTATGTTGCCACTTTCATAACCCGCTTTTGCTTCTGACACTCATATACTAACCTCGTCTAGTCCCTTCAAGACTCTATCATGGAAACAGCAGAGCAAGGCGCCAAACTTGAAAAGAAACTCTCCCTCCATCTGGGCGGCTACCAGAAACGACAAAAGATGCTACGTGACAAGATCGGCGACGCTGCCGGTGCCCTCGAAAAGGCCCGCGCTGCCCTCACAGGATTCAAGACGCTGGCCATCTCAGAGGATGTGGCTGTGGACCGTCGTCTAAACGCGCTGCGTGAGGAGGTCGGGTTCACGAATAGGAGGGAACGAGAGGCACAGGAGGAGTACAGGAAGGCAAAGGAGGAGCTGGATGCTCTTATGGCGGACAGGGTTAATGGTGTTCATTAAAACAAAGTGTATCAATTGGGTGTATTATCAGGCTTCTAATATCAAGGACTGGGCTCCTCTATCCAACAATTTGAGCTAATGACGAGGTTCTGTCACATTCTTCTTTTGTCTCCTGACTCAGAATCATTCTAACCGTAATTCTTTCAATGTCTATGCTTCTTGACGCCAAGACGAGGTAGCTTGATGGGCACAATCAGCAAAACCGACACGAGCGCCAGCACGGAGCAGCAAATGAAGGTCAATCGCAAGGCGGCAGCATAACTCATGATGACCTGTTGACGATAGTGCGGTTCCAGTCGTATCACCTCTTCGACCGAACTCCTCACACGACGAATGACCTCGTCACGCTCCTCACCTTGGACGAACTCGTTCAGATAGTGAATTAGCGCATTCTGCACGACAAGACTGCTACTAGCAACACCGAGGACCTGACCTAGACTACGCCAGAGGATGAGAGTGCTCGTCACGACGGCCTGCTCTGACTGCGTGGACGCGGCAAGAACGGCCATGAAGGTGCCGGGGAACTGGAAGCCCTGGCCGATATTGGAAGGGAGCAAGATGAGGAGGTAGACAAACGACGGTAAATGACGGCTTAGTGAGGACAGACCAATAGTTCCAAGGAGGAGAAAGATCGTACCAGTCTGGACGGGCCACTTGAGATGGCCAGTCCAAGTGACAGCGAAACCGACCATAGTGCCTGTAAAGGAGGCGGCAACAGTGGGAATGACGAGAAAGAGACCAGATGAGGTGGCACTTGTAAGCAAAACGGCTTGGAAGTATAGGGGGCTATTTGTGTCCTCTGGTAAGCTGAGCCATCTATATAAGCGGGAGCATCTAGACTTACATATTGAAGAGGATGGAGTTGCCGAGTAGAGCAGCTATGAAGTTGGAAAAAATGAGGTTGGCTCGAGGGGCGTGACGGATCAGATATAGGGGCATGATGGGTTTATGAACCCATGATTCAACCCAGAGGAAAACGGGGAAGAGGGTGACGAAGATGACTAGCGAAGCAATGACGAACGGATGTGACCCTAGAGTTGTTAGCCTTTTATCCAAAATGCATTGAGCTTTAGGAAGCATGACTCACATGGTAGCACATTTCCTCCAAGGTTCTAGATCAACAACGTTAGCAATGAAGAATAATATTTCTGACAAGATTCTTACCAAACCAAGTATTCCAAAAACAATAGATGTTGTTAGAAGCAGAGACCCCTTTGCATCGAACTCCCTGAGAGCCTGCCAAACACTCTTTCTCTCGCCCACGATGCCCAGGTCATCTGGGATGACGGTCCAAGCTATAATTATGCACAGGAACAGCACAGGCACCTGAACACCAAACTCCCATCGCCAGCCAAGATGATCGGCCATGGCTCCCCCTGTAGCAGCGCCAAGGGCAGAAGCGACGCCGTAGTTGATGTTCATGTAAGACTGGTAGGTACCTCGTAGCCTGATGTTTGGTCAGTATTTCCAAGTTCTATCAGGCGAATCTAAGGATGAATTCTGGTTTAGCTCACTCAATAGGCACTAGATCGCTTACGATAATACTGCCCAAGGTCATAACACCTCCTGCGCCCAGTCCACATGCTGCTCTCGCCAGGATGAAGCTCTCAATGCTTCCAGCAAGGGCACACCAAGTCGTCGCGAGAGAAAAGATGCCCATACATCCCACAAACAACGGCTTTCTTCCAATTGCATCCGAAAGACGTCCCAGTAGGGGTTGAAAGGCGGAAGATGTAAGGAGGAAGGCTGTGGAAAGCCAGGAGGCCGAGTTGGATGCATTGAAGTAGGAAGTGATTACAGGATGCGACGATGCCATGATAGTGCCATCGAAGCATGATATAAAGTAGGCGGCCAGAATCTGGGAGAAGATGAGCCAGAAACGGGTTGGAGACGTGTTGTTGAGAAAGGGTGTGGAATAAGTGCTTGCGACTGTAGAGGCCGTAGAACGAGCCGCCGAGGAGGCTCTTCTTTGGTTATGGTTATGGCTGTGATTATGATGATGATTGTGATGATGATTGTGGTTTTGATGGCTCAGAAGAGGCGATCTCTCATGGGCTGCATGATCTTGCTGCTCATAAGTGTCTGAAGAGGCCTCAGTATCAGTCCCCTCCTCTTCGTCCTCGCTTCGAGACTTGGGGTCAAACACCGACTCTCGAAACAAGGCACTCTCTGCAGGTTCAGGCTGAAGAAAATGCCCGCCAGTCGTTAGAGATCTCGACAGTGCCTCAAAAGAGCTTGGGTCAATAACATTATCATCGCTGTCGCTGTCGCTGTCGCCATCACGCCGCGCCGGCACCGGCACCGGAACGGCAAGGTGCGGGACAGTACCGGGAGAGATGTCGGACGAACCAGAACGGACAGGATGCGGTCTCGGGCCCATATTGCTACAGGTTGAAGCAAAAACTTGGCTTCACAGGAAGATATATAAGAGAAACAGAAAAAAAAGAAGGAAAAGAGGGAAAAGAGAAGAGGAAGTACTTGGGAATAACAAAGACTTGATTTGGTAGCGAAACAGGGGTCTCGGTTTTTTTTTTCTCTAGTTGATCGGCCCCCCGACCATAGTGGAGAGTCACGGGCTCTGTCGTGATTACCGATTTTTTGAGGGGGAAGGTACGGTCAGGATGTTTCCTAACCAGCTTTCCTGCAGATAAGAAGGATGTGAGAGTTGCATCCTTACATGAGGGGAAGGACAGACCGTGAATTTGTAATGTAACGCCAGGGTAACTGGAGTTTGCTGCCTACTACCTACTTGCCTCTATACCTACATAATATTATGTAGAAGGCGGAACACCAATGGACCTATTTTTGATGATGGGAGTTGTGATAAAAGAGGCAGAAATTAGTGCTCACTCATGGTCTGCTCACCTTATTGATATGAATAGTATCAACAAAAGAATAGTTTTGATCTCCCCACGGATGGATAGGTTAATAATTCATACACTAACAAAAGCAAGAGCTTGAAATCTGACATGTACGTCACACCGGTCCAGTCACGATACCATCCCCTCCATGTCAAATGTCGAATATGTTGCTTGTTCGTGCCGGGATCGGAGCCATCCAAGCCCCTAACATATCTCTTCTCTTGACTCAACCACCACTCAAAGTCCTCAACTCTCCAAGTGAACGGACGACGTTGCAGTTCATGGTGGCAGTCATACTATCGTGTTGTCTGCATGTCTCAGCTTGAATCTTTTATTTGCCATATTTGTATCTCTCGTGTCTCATGTAAGGCCCTCCCGCATCACCCTTGTACCATACATATCTAAGTATGCATGCAACAACTACATGTCAACATCCATCAGCTTCTTCATACCACTCCTCTCATGTGCTATTCTCTACCTAACTGTTCACTTCTTAATTTGTTCCGTTCTCCAGACTGGAGAAAGTGGCGGCCACTAGGATGCCTGCACCCGTTATGCCACCATCGTGACACGGGCTCAGCACCACCCGTAACCTGCTGAGCCCACCAGAGTTGCTTTCCGTCAACTGGTCCAGGAATGTTTGACAATCCTCCAGATAGTCTTGGAAGTGAACAATGCATCCGCCCGTATAGCCAACCCCAAGCTCGTACAGTCCATTATGGTTCGATGATCCGTCTTGAGGAATCTCCCCAGCAAGTGTTAGCAGAGCCACTATCGCAGCGGCTACAATACCGGCAGCTCTGATTTCAATTGCTTTTGCAATTCGGTACAAGGCTACTGCCAGATCTTCAGTCCATGCAAATGACGGCGTTTCTGACGGCACGGGAAACTCCTTTTGAAGGCTTGCTAGTAGGTTTGCTGCATTTAGGGGCTTGAAGTGGCTTAGAATGGTTGTTGTCAGACTGTCCTTGTGCACCAGCTTCGGTGGCAGCTCTTTTGCGTCTATCCCCAACCTGTTCGTCATATAGTCAACTAGTATAATCCGGCCGAGTTCCCCCAGATAACGCCCTGCCGTCATGTACTCGAGTGGTTGAAAACCTGGCGATTCGTTCTGTGAGTCCAGTATCTTGTCCCACTTGCTCACCAGTCCAACCTGGTGCAGCGGCGGTGCTGTGCCATTTATACTCCATTCCGTATTGATTGTGATCTTTGCGTCTTCCGCCGTCTCTCCAGGTCGGACGAGTACATGCTGCGGGCGCTTTGTTGGATGGAGCTGGTCCATCTTAAGAGGGATGGTAGCATTGCAGCCAGTCCCGAGAATCAGACCCATAGCTGCACGTCGACTTTCCGTTTCCTCATGGTTGAAAACGAAGGACACTAATGTTGATACTGAGTCGTTGGCGATGGCCTTGACGCAAATCGGGGGTAGTTCGGGTGACTTGGCGCGGTTGTATCCATCAATTAAATGGTCACCCAGATCCAAATCGGATGAAATGGCAAACCCTTTGCCCATAGACATGAGTGTGGCTTTTGAGAGTGAGTGTTGTACCATAGGAAAACTGAACGTTACACCTAACGGCATCACCTGGTTGGTGGAAAGGCCTAGCGTCTCACATCCGTCACTCACGACTTGGGCGATGCATTTTCCTATCCAGAGGAACAGGCTGTCGGGATTCTGGTTCTTGAGGTGTTCGTCAATGGGCCAAGACCTTTCCAGTAGACGGTTCAACCGGCCTGGCCGTGTAGTCCCATTAGCTCTTAGCCCATCAGACAACTTGTCATCAGAATGAGTGGATGCCGATGGTACTGTCTGAAGTTCCACGAAACCAACTCGCAGATTCGTGCCACCTCTGATATTCACGTCAGCATTGGGCGTGGTCAGGAGACATGCGGCAAGCTAGTAAGTAACATCATGCTGTCGGTCAGACTTACATATCTATAGCTAGATGGCTGATCACATAGAAGGTCAGTACCTTATATTGCTCAAGCCGACAGTCATCGCTACTAGATAGCGTTGGGTTATGAAGAGCGCAAGTGCTTACCATCCTTGACTTCTATTCCCCGCTGGACGTAAAACCGCTTCCGATATGGGTGTAGGTAGGAATTGGTTCGGAGACTCAGCGGCAAGCTTGTCAAAAGTGTTGAGGAAGTATTGAGATAGTAAACGAACAGTCTCAATGTTGATAGATAGCGGACTTAGGAAGTCATCAATAGATGAGGGGACCACGGGGGACATATTGAGCGGAATGATGAGTGAATCAGAAGTAATGAATGAATGTTATCGGGAATCTTTCTGTCTTGAAATCTCCAGCATTATTGTTTGTAGTTGAAGGTTTAGATGGATGCGACAAGATGGTTGGTGGGCCGTGTAGTAACGTTGTACCGTCTGAATGGGCCCTGATGTTCTTAGCGGCTGGAGTTGCTCTGGCCAGGCTAGTTGAGTCAACAGCAACAACCGAGCAGTGTGGGCTTATGCCTCATAAAATGCGAAAATGAAGTTCAAAATGGTGCCTGACGAAGCTGATTCGGTTGATGAGGTCTTGAGTTAGACATAGGAGATGGTTAACGAGAAGTTAGATGGCAAGACTAGATAATGTAGCTCAGGCCTGAAAATAGCCCAGGTTATCAATGATCACCACCTTCCCTGTATATCTGCTAGAGGAGCACGTGCCGGGGATGGTGGAAGTTAGAGCAGGAAGGAAAGAGTATTTCGAATGAGGAAGTCTGGGCTTCAAGACTTATTTATATGGAATATCCATTTAACTAGAAATCTTCCCCTTTTTTTTCTCTTTATTTCTTCGTTGATGCAGCCTCAATCTCGACAGATATCTAACTGCTGTTGCTGCGGGGTTGGCGTCGCTGAAACGTTGCGATGCATCCAAGGGGCCCAAATCTGACTTACAGCATGTAACAGCACGTTACTTGACAATAGACCCTCCCCTGTCAGTGGACGATGCACCCAATCAGTGACATTCCAACAAAGTGGAGAGTGTCCCTACTTGACCTCTAATTTACTCTACCTTTGTTCCTAGTTCGTCCTTAGGTTGCCCTTAGGAATCATGTGCTTGAAGCTGCAATTTACACCCAATCAATCGTCATCCGCCGTCAATCCCAACAACCAATCTGGCAGGCTGGTAGCTATCCATCTTCTGGTTTGACCAGTTTCATCCTCTTCTCAATAATATAATGTGTCTTGCAGCATAAGCGACATCAACAACTCCGAATACAATTCCCCGTGTCAGCCTCCCTTTAGCTCTCCACAAGAGCCCCGATCGTGATACCCTCATTCCGCCCCCATAGTCATGGACGAAAAGCATACTGCGCCCAGGACCATGTCTCCCACACGCTCTATCCGACGCAGTCGACCTGCTATTACCGTACTTCTCGTCATCTCTTCTTTCTATTTATTTTACTTTTGGATGCCCTACATGATACCTGCTCCAGCCGATTTCCTGGTCTCCGATGTCACAGACGAACTCAATCTCGCATCCCCCAAGCTTGTACCTCTTGAGGCGCATATCATCAGCAAATGTCCTGATACAAGGGTAAGGCGGCATATGATAGCTCTTATCTGTGTTTCGATACTCACTGCAATTACAGGATGCTCTGCGAGAACTGATCCTGCCGGTCATGCAACGGGTTGTTGATAAGGTCGATTTTACTCTCTCCTACATCGGCCAGTATGATTTTCCCTCTGATCGCCAGGCCCCAAAACACACTGACATACATATCTAAGTCCCACTGCGAACGACGGCGTCGACTGCATGCATGGCCCCTCCGAGTGTATGGGCAACATCATCGAACTTTGCGCCCGCGAGCTCTACCCTGATCCCAAGATCAACCTCGGCTTTATCATGTGTCTAACAAAAGACTACCAACAAATCCCCGACCGAAGCCTGATCGAAGATTGCGCTTTGGAACATGCCATCGATTTCCAGACCCTCAACGAGTGCGCTACGAAGGAGGACGGTGCCTACGGTCTCAGCCTCTTACGTGAAAGTGTCCGAAGAACGGCTAAGGTATGCTTTGGACTTTGGATATCTATGAATAGGAACTAACATGTTTATACAGGCCAACGTCACCACTAGCTGCACCATCCGTCTCAACCACGAGGTTTACTGCGTCCGTGACGGTGGCGAGTGGAAAGATTGCCCCAACGGCCCGGGCGTCAATGACCTTGTTATTGCGATCGAGAAACTGCGCCGGCAGTCTTGAGCGGCTCGAAAATTTCTGTCCACAACTCACTTGCCTCTCCTAGCGTATAACTCAATGCAACACTGTCCATACCCGCTTCCTCGTCTCCAGCCATGACCCTTAATGTTTCCATGATGCTCTCAAGACCGACGGCTTTGCCAGTTGCCTGTGTGGCTCCGGCTTCAAGCGCTACATGAACGATGTGGATATGAAAGTGGTGATAGGTTGGCTGATAATGCACGTATAACTTGAGCTGGTCGCGCTCGATGGACGGGTACGTCTGGACCGTTGCATCGATGAGCCGCTGCCTCATGTGCTGTAGCCAGGGGATGTGCTTCTTGCGGAGATCCTTCAGCGACCAGATATCCCGCCTTTCCACCAGCGCAAGGAGGTGCAGCGCATCAATGGTCTTTCGGTCCCAGTTGAGGTCCGGCAGTAGGAGAAACCCTTCATCGCCCTCCTCACCCAGCTTAGTTCTGAATATGACATCTTCCACCTCTTTCCTTCCTTCGATGATGTTGAAGACCCAATTTAGTCTTCCCTGCTCTCGCTTGCTCAGCATATATGGACGGATATGATCTCTGTAAATCTCGGGCGTCTCCGTCACAAATCGCACACCCTGCTTGCTGTACTTCTTGACGTGAGTGTCGGTACACGGATAAATAAGGTTGATCTTGAGATCAGCAAAGAAGCCAATCTCTTCATCCTTCTCTACTTTGCTACCTGCTCCCGCACCGCTACGCGCCATATACCAGTGATAGATGTCATTCGCGCCCAGGTTCCGTATACGATCGAGGGTCGCGGGTACGTCGGCGAGGTATTCCGAGGATTCGGGAAAGGGAGCACGTTCAAGGACGAGAAGGGCGGGTTTTTCGTCGATTGTGCCGTAGAGAGACGATCTGCGACCAGCTTGATCTACAAGTGTAGTACATATAAGATTAGCATTCAGAGTGCACTGTAGAGCAAAGCGCTTGCTAGAGAGGGGCCTACCTTGATTGAGGATGCGGTCAAGCTTGAACTTTGCGACGAGAGCTTCTGCGTTTGCCTTGACGTCCGCCATAGTAGATTGAGTAGGTAACGAATAAGAAATTCGGGCTGTTAACAGAGACGGGGGAAAACTTCTTGGATGAAGAAACAAAAGCCGGCCGAGTTGTATTGTATGTATTCGCGGTGTATGTCAGTTGGGTTGGTTTCAGGTCTGTGTGCCCCTCCAGCTCCATCCCAAGAGAACCCCACGATGCAGTGGGGTGTGGGGTTCGGCTTCCTTTGCTAAGGCCACCCTCAGCGAGAGGAATGAACAGAGCAAGACAAGATATTTTGTAGTCCATGACAAGCCCTACGAGGAGAGACCAGTTGTTAGTAAACAAAGTAATCTGAAACAAATCGCTGTCAGATTATGAATTCCAAGCTCTTGTTTATATCGCATCACAAAAAGGGTAAAAGCACAAAAGCAAACACAAACAAACAAAACGGGGACTATTGTTGATATCGTCAAAAGTGGCATACAAGACATTACTCGCCTAGTGCTGTAAAGTTCTATGGAAATCAATGCTTTCTATAGGAGCATCATCAATAACGTCAAATGTTCAATGAATGTAATTCCTCTCCCTGTTTTCAAACTCCTCCCCTCATCATCCCGTCTTCCATCAGCCCCGTTTGCCGTCCTAGCCAGGTCCAGAGACCTCCCACAAGGTAGCAAGATTACTTCTCCAAGTCGTCCACTGCATACGCAATAGTAAAAGAGTCGTTGGTGCTTCACACCGGGTATATAAAATCAATAGGTAAAAGAATACGAGAGTGGCTCTCGCAAGGTCGTAGAAGAAGAGTTTTGGGCACGTTTTCTGTACACCAGCAACACGATAATCCTCATCCCAGGATGCAATGCATCCAGTCGAAACATGACTATCAGTGATCGATCGAAATTGGGAAACAAGCAATTGTTGACGCGATCACTCGTGGATTCGATCGTATCGAAAGTATGTCATACTAGCCAGGTGGGCATATCTTGATAGAGTTAACGGATTGAGAATACATCGCGATGCCAGTTAGGTAGGAACGCCAGAACCCAAGAAACGCCATACTTCATACGCTCGCACGCGTCTCCGTCGAATCGTAGACAGGGATCAAGGTCGTCAGGTTGTTAAATCATGAAAAGTTGTTAAACCCGTTGGAACCAGACTCTGTAGACCCGTCGCCTTCGATCGTCTTTCTCCAGTGCTCGGGCAGACAGACACAGACCAGTGGGAGGGCTTTGATTTGACCTTCAGCGACTGGCGAACTAGAACGTTGGCCAGAAGCGTTGCTGACACCGCTGTCCCGTTGCGCACGTCGCCGCGCCTCCCAGTCCTCTGCTCGTTCGTTGAGCATAATACCTGTCGCCCAGCCATCGTCCCAGATGCCTACAATCTTGAGCATATCTCCACGTTCAAGAGCAAATTCATCAGGAGCGCGAGGCTGGTACGCCCAGAGAACTGCGACGCGGTCGCCAGGGTGGATGTCGTCCGAGGAATAGTAGTCTTTGAAGAAAGGGAGCTGCTCTGATTGTTGACTGGACACACCTTGAGGCGATGAGAAGCCTTCGCCACTGATGGGAGACTGTGGATCAGAGCTTCCAAGGACTGAGCCGCTAGACAGGGAGCCGTGTCGCCTAGGCCTAGCAGGGGGAGGTCGAAGAATCCCAGCACGTCCTTCCACCTCTGGGCTTTCGCCATAACCGTCTGACGAAGAATTGTCGACCCCTCGTCTTGTGAATCCTGCCACACCGCCCATACCTCCAGTTGTCGAAGAATCATCACGGTGGTGAGAGGGTGAGTCACCAGAGTGCCCCTCCAAAGCAGACATACGAGCGATTCTACCGCCAGGAAGTACTTCATAGCCTTGGGGAGCTGGGGACTTTTCTTGGGCCAAAGCGGGCCCTTGCCTGGCTGGGGACGGTTGGTTGAAGATGCTCCCCTTGGCACTGCCTGGACGGCGGCGCCTTCTCAAGCAGAAGAACAACAGAAGAGCCAGCAACGCGACGGCGGCCAAAGATCCAACGACAATACCCGCGATTGCTCCTCCGCTAAGACCACCTCCGTCATCGTTGTCTTCCTCATCCTGGTTGCCGCTTTCGGCAGAACCGGTGCTGGTGCCAGTCGGGGATGAGGTTTCAGTTGCTGCTGAGAAGGTCATGGTGGCTACAAGAGAGGGTAGTTCGACACCCTCACAACGTTCTTCAGCGTTGGAGTTGTAGCAGCAGGTATCAGTCGAGTTAAACCCCCCTGAGCCGCAATAAGAGCAAAGGCCCAGGGTGCTGTTGCCATAACCGCAGTTCTCCGGTTCGTTGTCGATGCCCGGGATACAGGTGGATGAATCGAGAGTGCCGTCAGGTAGAGAACAAATAGCAAAGTCAGACCTGATGAGGTCATCTAGATTAGAGACCGGGTTGGAGCAGAGATCTGTGTCAGCGGTCACGTATGCTTCGCTCTGTGCGAACTCGGCACAGCTGTCAGCGCAAAGAGGTCGTGACTGATCCGCAGAGAGGTCACAGGGTTCAATTGACATTTGAACAATGGAATTGCACACCACAGTGGTGGTAAAGCGAGCATAAAAGTCACTCGAATCCGTCAGGTCAATATCACCGCAGCCGAACAAGGCCTGATACCTAAACAGCTGATGAGCATTGGTTCGGAAGAAAAAGATATGATATACTAACTTGGACTGCACATAAGATGTCTTGACGAAGCTTGAAAGCTGATCATCAAAAGATTGTCTATCAGATACATACTGCAGAAACGGGCTAGGAGCTCCAAGTTAGTTGAGTACTTTCCCATAATATACATATACATACAAAGTTTGAACCAGTGTCGAATTGGTCGAAATCGAGGCAGACTCAAATGCAGGGCATTCCGAGGTGCCCTGGAGCGAAATGCAGCTATTCGAATCCTGGGCTGACACCAATCCTGGCATAACGAGCGCGGTCAGAATGGCATTTCTTGCCGTGAAAAGGTTGCGCCTTGAGCGCTGAGCCCGGGACGAGGCCCCTACGCGAGTAGGCGCCGCCATTTGAGGGTTGAGAGAATTGAGCGAGATTAAGCTGGTACAAGACGAGACGAGACGTGAGATGAATACTGAATTTGAGGAATCTCTAGCTCATGGTCATCTGGTAAGAGTGAATTGTCGTCGGGCCTTGGGAATGATTAGCTGCCTATGATGCGAGATGGCGTCGGAGGCAGGTTCGAGTAGATGATGCGTTGACAGAGATAGATGTTGACGATTGATAATCGTAACCAAAAACGGATCTTTTGGGCAAACGAATGGAAGAGTGATTCGGGTCACACAAATTGAGATGAGTTTGTTGATTTGATGTGAAGAGGATTTTCTGTCGTGCAGAGAACGATTGGTGATAGTTGGTTGAGAATGGAATTAAAATTAGGTCCACAGGCGGAAAGAGAAGGTCGTCGCGAGGAGAGGTGAAGAAGCAAAGCGAAGGAAAGAGGCACTGGATGTTAGGTTAGGATCTCAAGAACGAGCTATTGACAGCTCGTCCTCTGCGATGTTGTCGGATCGCTTGAACGTCTTGTCGAAGAGGAAGCCAGGCGACGGTATACAGGCACTGGCTGCGTGCGCACCGAAGAGGGAGAGAGTGAGGGTTGAAGGAAAGAGGAGATGAGACGAGACGAAATGAGATCCCAGCACAGGGGAGAGTAGAGAGAGCTGGTCTGAGGTGCGAACTGAATTTGTCCAGAAGCTTTGCAGGGGCAGGGATGGTTAAGGGGATGCGACAGGGTTGAGAGAAATTGACTAGGTTGCGCGATGCGATTGTCCCGTAAGAGTTTTTTTTTTTTTCGGTGATGCGATTAGAAAAACCGCGCCTGTGGGGAGAGGTAGGGGGAGGATGAAAGATCAAGGATGTGACGAAGGGTGTTTGGGGTGGTAATGAGAAGCTAGAGGACCGAAACAACTGAATTGGTGCGAGATGGTAGTGCCGCGTCTGGTGTTTGGTTCATAAAACAACACCCAAATAGAGCGCCGAAGCCCACACTATGCAAGGGCCGGAATGGTAATGGCAGGGGGACACTTGATGGATCTAGTCCTAAAGTGGCATGGTTAGTAACTAGCTCCTAGCAACGGCCCTGGTTCTATGTCTTGTGTATTGGTCGGTCCTTGTTATGATTTTGCGCTTGGAAAGAGTGAGCTTGGATGATCCGCTAATAAATCCCAAGATAAAGAGTAATGAATTAGGTACTGTAGCAGTGCTTTCATAAAGTTGAACAAAATGTGGATATTAGCAGATATCGATAGTCGATAGAGTTTGCTCTCAATATAATTGCACAGGAAGTCGTTCATTCAGTTCAATGTCGACATTTCTTGACTCCTTACATACTACGTACAATACAAACAGGCAGGTCTTGTTAGTTGTTGATAAATGATAATAGCACCTGCTAGTTGCAGATTCTGTTGTGCTATCGTCACTAAAACACCACCCCGCACACCACATCCGCCCACACACACCAAACTTGCCCCCTTACATCCATCCGTCCACACTTCTGCAAACGCCAACATCCCATCATCATGGTGTTTCCTCCGCCAAGTTTGAGGTTTGGAAGTCTTCTCGCTCTTACCGTCAATTCGGATCCACATCCACATTGCGAAACATCTCAAGGAACGTCCCCTAAAAGACGTCACACATCCAGCTGAAAGCAGTCCCTTACCTGAAATATTTCAATCTATCGACCACTCAGAATGGTAGAGCGGCGAATTAGAGTTGTCGGTTTCAAAACGAAGACGTTGATGCGAACGTCAACGCATAAGTTTAATAACCATGCTCATTTGTGGCGAGGTTCCTGCAGGCCATGCTTTTGGTTGTCATCGTTCTCTCGTCCCCCCTCACATCAATTTGGACTCATTTTCCTCCCATCGTCTTACATACTGGACACCACCTTTGCCCACTTCACCCACCTTCACCCGCTTCCACGTGGGACCAGCGTCATTGCGCTTTTGGGAGTTCAATCCAGTCAGATCTTGGGGATCGAAGTTGCCACTCAATTTATCAAGAGACGTCAATCTCCTTGCGTCCTGGTGTTTTGCTGGCAGTGCATGAAGCAGGCTGTAAGGGAACAGACATGAAGCAAAGGATTAAACAAGTGCATATCGCCCTTTTGCTCGGGTTCTGGACATCCGCCCTGTCTTCGTTCATGCTGTCTACTCCATCTTTTGTGCTTGAAATTGAAATGCATTGCCTCGGTTTGGTTTGATACACGATTGTGGCCCCTTACGATTCGTCATGATCATATTGCTTGACGGATCACAGAACATCTCTTGCATTGATACATGTATGCGTTTGATATTTCGCATTACAAAGAACTGAGACATCTTCGTCCATTCTCGACCCTAGCCGATGGCCATCAAAATCCCCCCAAAAGCCCTTTATATCGCTTGTTGCTGATCGTTTGTTTTCGCCGTTAGCTCGCCCGAACTATGGGGACCTCCAGGAGCAAAACCTCAGACAAGTTTACCCTCGTTAATCATGCACTGACAGGTATAGTGTTTTTCCCCCATTGAATTATCGAAGCGCATACGCATACATATATACACAACAGGTTTTCCGCTCGGCTCTTCTCTCTTCCATCGCCGGTTAATGTTGGAATATTCTCACGACATGGAATCCATGTTCGCCGTGCAACGTCACATCGTTGAGGCTACCTGTCGGTCAAGCGACGACCCTGGCAAATGGCAAGTCTCTCAAACAGCAAAGCTTTTGTCACCGAATATTCGTTTTCTGCACAACCCCTGATGGACGAGAAACGGAGAAACATTTGTTGACTGATCCATTGGTCAGCCAGCTGTCAGTTCTGTCAAGTACCGGCCACAAGACCGTTGTACGCAATGCTGTTTCGGGATCGGTACACAATTTTGAAATTTGGCGAATGGCTGTTCATGCTATTACGGTATCTCTTATACCAAAGTGCTTGTGGGTTACGGTTAGCCTCTTGGTTCTGACTAGGACGGCTCGCTGCGGTATGAAAGGAACTTCGTCGTGGACTTATATTGACATGTCGACAAGTAGCACGGAATATCTCTCAAAGTTCACAGAGGCCACAGCTTGTGAGCGCGGCACAAAAACACAAGCAAGTGCTGTTTTATGGCCTGTATATCGTATGCTTGTGCGTGCGGTTTGGCGATAGAACAAGCAGACCGTGGTCGGGTTCTTGCAGGTGCAATTTCCCATCTTTCATGGGTCCCTGGTCCGTTCTGTAGTTCGCGTTTCAAATTGGGCCAAGGACCCAATAACCGACGGTGATATCGAGCGCACTATGACTACTATAGGTACTGTAGGTAAGGAATAAGTAAGAATAGCAACTTTGAAAGAAAAGAAAAAAAACCTGGACTCAAGGCTAGGATAGGAGTTGAGGTTGTGGCAGGCATAATATCTAACGTTACTCGTTATGCTCTAATGGTGGGTACAAATCACAACATTTGGTGGAACAGCGTTGTTTATGAAAGGTATAGATAGTGTCTACCTCCTCCCCGTTAAACTAGTCTACTAATTATCTCAATTAGGCAGTTGTTATCGCTCTCTTCGATTTTCTGGGGTTTGAGGGTATTGATTACATTGCATGACCTTGAGTACCTAGTCTGGTTCATTTAGTCAATTCATGGCCTGCATTCTCGACCAAGTCAATGGATTTAGTAATTTCTAAGCCGTGAGGGATAGCAACAGGTGACCGACCAGATAGACTGACCAATTCTTGAAGTTTGTAGCTGTAGGGTAATTATTCAGATGCAACGGCACCCGTTTGGCTACCTCGGTACCGGTTATTGGACAATATCTGCTGTAAATCCTCAAGAACCGGGACTCTCAATGACGCCATATCGAAGGATTACAAATCCAATATCTACATATAATAAGTAAACAACGAACGCAATATCTATAAAGAGAAGTTATAACTGGTGTGAGTTGGCAAGAATTTACTACATTGCAAGTAGCCAACAGCCTCGGCGATTTCTCTCAGACGTGCCAGACTACTAGTATTGAAGCTCACCCTAGACCCCTCTTTTGTAGAGTTCGGTTCTGCGCTATTCAGAACCTCATCTATTCCACCATCTACCACCAGACTATAGAACAGCGTGATTTCTAAAGTATACCAGGCAAGAGGCATAGACAATGACTGTCTCAGAAACCACCAAGCTCTTCAAGCCGTTGCAGGTTGGCTCTGTCAGTCTCAAGCACCGGGTAGTCATGGCGCCCTTGACGCGAAGACGAGCAGATGCCGAGACGGCCGTTCCTGCAGACTTTGCAGCAGAGTACTATGGTCAACGAGCTTCTGGTATGTGTTTTTGCCCCCCTGGGCCATAGTTGAGATGTGCCGGGACCGGCCGGGAGAAATTCGCTCACTGACTGAATCAAACAGATGGTGGTCTTCTCATCTCTGAGGGCACCTTCATTGCAGAAGAGGCAGGTGGCATGACCCGTGTGCCAGGTGAGACAACCCTCGATGGATTAATGATCCTTAGATAGCATTATAGATTCTGACTGCTTGGGCTAGGAATATACTCTCCGGAACAGATTGCTGCGTGGAAGAAGATCAACGAGGCCGTTCATGCCAAAGGTGGATTTCACTTTTGCCAACTCTGGGCTTTGGGGTAAGGAGTCTCGCCGCGAGAAACACACTTTCGAATTGCTGATCTGGTGTGTTTGTCAAGTCGAGTGGCGGATCCGAATGTCGTCTCCAAGGTCTGGAGTGCGGGATCTAAGAAGTATATTCCAAAGGGGGCACCAGATGTGCCACAGGACAAGTTCACAGTCATGCAGGAAGAGGACATCGATCGATTCGTGGGACATTATCGACAAGCTGCGTTGAATGCCATCGAAGCTGGGTTCGATGGTATTGAGATTCATGGTGCTAATGGCTATGTAAGTGATGAAGTGAAGTGAACTTGTTGAGCTTGAACTGACACGGTATACAGCTCGTCGACCAGTTTGTAAGTTTCAAAATCCGTGAAAAGCAATGCAGTAAATTAAGAGAGGCAGCTTCAATCTGTGACGAACGATCGCGAGGACTCGTACGGCGGCAGTCTTGAAAACAGATTCCGCTTTCCTCTTCGAGTCCTTAACGCCATCTCCGAAGCCATTGGCCCAGAAAGAGTCGGAATTCGCCTATCCCCATTTTCCCGATTTCAGGGTATGCGAGAGTCTGACCCCCTAAGTGTCTTTGTCCCCTGGGCGAAAGCCATTGTGAACGCCCAACCTAGGCTGGCATATGTCCATGCCGTCGAGCCACGAACCGTGGGGTCGACTGATGCATCCGAGGAGGAGATCAGGCAAGACGATACGCTGGACAAAGTGAGAGAGGCGGTTTCCAAGGCCGGTGTGGTGTTCATCTCGGCAGGAGGGTATCTGCCTGACACCGCAAAGCACCATGCGATCGAGACCGACGACCTGGTTGGGTTTGGCCGGTACTTCATTCGTAAGTTTGAGAAAAAAACGGGGTCACAGTCACCGTGATGTGGGATGGGAAAGGCTGATGCAAGTAGCGAACCCCGATCTCCCGGCCCGGATCAAGAACAATTGGCCACTCACGATGTATGACCGATCGACTTTCTACACACCAGGAAGAAAGGGATATGTTGAGTAAGTCACGGTGTCGTAATACTGCATGTGCATGATTTGAGGGAAAGTCTATTAACATGTGATAGTTATCCACCTTATGAACCCGAAAGTGCCAGACTTTAAGAGATGGACGAGAAGGGGAGTTGTATCGATAGATGGAGAGTGCTTCGAAGCGTTGGTGGTGGTGTTTGTGGAGCCGATACGGTATGGTTTGCAGCGGTAAATGAGTAGTCCGAACAGAGGGTCAAACTTAACTTAGATAACCTAGATATCTGGATTAGAATTTACAATAAGCATGATCATTATGCATGATAGCTAGCCAGCTGCTTGATATTAATCATAAACAGTTAGTCTGGTTATATATAGATGTCTCTCCGAATGTGCAGAGACGAGACTGCAGCGAGTGACATGTCACGAATTACCTCTTTAGGATCAATCAGTGTCAAGTTGATGGCGTTTAGCTGGCAGGAAGAAGCTCCGAGATTCTTCGCTCAGTCAATCAAGCCAGCCAGTCGAACGAACGAACTTGGGGAGATAAGACCGGAAACTCCGTACATCTTCCATTCACATCGCAAGCCTCTGCCCCCTCGGTTAGTAACTAGCAGCTAGTCTTTATCGTTGGATGCATGATGCCGCTGCCTAACAACACTTGACTGTGTGACTGGCGGACTAGCTACGCTTGTGGGATGCAAGCCAGCCCTGCGGCGCCGAATATGGCAGTTGAGGCTTTCAGCTCACCCCAGGATGATGCGGTTATTCACAAATATCCCGAAGTTGCCCAATAATGTCTCCACTGACATTTATAGCATGGACGTGCTTGGGTCTGGACCTTCTCCAGCTGGGTCGTTGTACGTTGGGTAGGTACCTGGTAGGTAGGCACTTGGGAAGGTGGGGGAGGTGGAGGTGGGGAAAGTACGATTGGAATCAAATCTGAGTAAAATCGGGCATCGTATCGTGGGGGATCAACGTTAAAACGAGATGCAAGGGAAAAAAACATCTTCATCGCTTTCGCTTCAACCTCATTCATCAGCGAGTTCGGGATGTCCACAAAACACACATACACACATACACACATACACACACCAAAAAATTAAAAATTCCCGTGGCGTGAAGATTATCGTGCGAGATATCTAATAGTTCCAACAGTTATCCGAGCATAAATTGTGGAATAGTCTGGAAAGGCGCTTTATGCTGAGGCCAACCAGGTCACAAGGCGCCCGCCACATCCTCAACGCTTCCCTCACGATCCGGAGAGCAACGGCCAAAACGGGCGAATCGTCCAGGACGCAAAATGCAACTGCAAAGTAAGCCAGAGTAAGAAAACTCAATTGCGACGTTGATTTGTTGTCGTCCTGATGCACGGCAGTGAGGCTTGTGCCAGTCTGGAGTCCGGGAATCGAATCAAAGTCCATTACCAGTTGACTCAAACTCCATCTCGGACCAACCAATAGTCTGGATCTGCCCCATCGCTTCCGCCCGTATCTGCACTATGATTCCCGACTATCGATGCCTAGAACATCATCTCTTTGCACAATTCTGCCGTCAGCTCCATCTTCCCGTGAGCTGAGCACGCCGGGGGGCCAGCCTTACCAGCTCCCTGGGATCCCGCCCACTCGGTTCAGTTCCCCGTGGCGGTATGGTTTTTCTGTCCGATAAACCGCCTCCCAAACAGAGCGAAGTCTCAACTGTCGCCTGCAAGCCATAATGTCAAAGACTCATTCTGGCGATATCCAACAAAGCAGACCCGTCGGACCACAATCATTGAACCAGGCTATCGAAAATGGCTGTTCTAGACACCTAGAGGCCACCGTGAATGGGTGGCCACAGCGCATTGCAGCAGGTCCATGCCGCAGTCTAGATGAGGAACTGAGGATTTCGCGGTAGACAGTCGTGCTCCAGGTCCATGTCCAGGTTCAGGTTCAGGTCGAGGAAACTCCGAGACGAGCATGGCACCGTTGTTGAAATCGGTATATAATTGCCATGAGAATACCCCAGGAAGTCTGACTTGTCTCTGCTTGTCACTCATCACTTCATTCCAACTCCTTTCTCACCTTGGACAAAGGCCCAACCCAGCGTCTCGGGATCACCAAGATCAAGACAGCAGCCTTCACCAACCATCCAACATGCGCATCTCAAACGCCCAGGTCTTGACGCTGTGCTTTGCCCTGCTCAAGGGTAGTGCCGCCCTCCCTAGGCCTCAGGATGAGGTTACCTATGATCTTCCCAAGGAAGAACTCCATGCACTAGCTGATATCGTCGAGGACGATCCAGTGGAGGTCATCCCCGACTATGTTCCCATGGACGAGGAGCCTGTGCCCATGGAGGTCGAGGAGATGGCCACCGGAACAGTTGTGGACATCGTTGAGAAGCGTGGAGTTGAGAAGCGTGGAATCAGGAAGCAGGTCAGCCCTGCTTTCAAGCAGATGTTTGCTGTCGCACTTCCAATTCCTCCTGTCAAGAAGCCCCTCCAGTAAGTATTCGATCCATGAACAAAGACGCCCATTATTAACCTTATAAAGCACCACTACGAATCCCGTCAGCGGCAAGGATATGGAGTACTATGAAGTCCGCATCAAGCCTTTCCAGCAGAAGGTTTACTCCAATCTTGCCAAGTCTGCAAGCCTGGTCGGCTACGATGGCATCGCCCCTGGCCCCACGTTCTACATCAAGCGAGGAACCGAGGCTGTTGTTCGATTCATCAATGATGCTACCCAGGCCAACTCTGTGCATCTGCACGGCTCACCTTCTCGTGCTCCTTGGGATGGCTGGGCTGAGGATATCACCAACCCCGGACAGTACAAGGACTACTACTACCCCAATGCTCAGTCTGCGCGAACACTCTGGTACCACGATCATGCTATGCACCTGGTAAGTCGAGCATCTCATGCCCCGCCCTGTTTTGCCTCTGATCTTCAGACTGGCGGCTTTTGATTAGTTGTATTTAGTGGCTAATCGAATGTGTGTAGACTGCCGAGAATGCCTACAACGGCCAGGCTGGTGCCTACATCATCTATGACCCCGACGAGGATATCCTTAACCTCCCCAGTGGCTACGGCAAATACGACATCCCTCTGATTCTGTCCTCAAAGCAGTATAAGAGCGATGGAAGTCTCGTTTCCACCATTGGCGAGACCGACAGTCTATGGGGAGATGTCATCCATGTTGTAAGTTTATACCATGTGCTAGTGCGGAGACATCATCCAATTGGCTTACACTGACGCTCTCCTACAGAACGGTCAACCATGGCCCTTCCTCAATGTCGAGCCCCGCAAGTACCGTTTCCGTCTGCTTGATGCCGCTATTTCCCGATCTTTCGCCCTCTACTTTGCGCAGACCACTTCCACCAAGACCAAGATTCCTTTCCAGGTCATCGCCTCTGATGCTGGTCTCCTTTCCAACCCCGTCGACACGTCGACTCTGGTAAGCCTATCTGATCATTTCTCATTTTCAAGGCAATCATGTACTTACACTGTTACAGTTCATTTCCATGGGCGAGCGATATGAGATCGTTTTTGACTTTTCAAAACTTGCCGGCAAGACCATCGAGCTCCGCAATCTCGAGGAGGTCGGAGAGGCTGGTACTGACGACGACTACGACAACACTGACAAGGTGATGCGCTTCGTCGTTGCCAAGACTGGCTCTGCCGACACCTCCAAGGTGCCCTCTTCTCTTCGCCAGGTTCCATGGCCATCCTCCAGCCACGACACCATTGACCACCACTTCCGCTTCCACCGCAGCAATGGCGAATGGCAAATCAACGGTGTGACCTTCTCAGACACCGAGAACCGCATGCTCGGCAACGTCCCCGAGAACACGGTCGAGATCTGGGAGCTTGAGAACAGTTCTGGTGGCTGGTCGCATCCCATCCACATCCATCTGGTCGACTTCAAGGTTCTGTCCCGCACAGGAAAGCGTGGAGTCCAGCCGTATGAGGAGGCAGGCCTCAAGGATGTCGTCTGGCTCGGCCGTGGCGAGACGGTACGCGTGGAAGCCCACTACGCTCCCGTAAGTAAACCCTTATAGTCTTTGTACCTTGTATCAGTTGCAGCTGTTCTAACATTGCAATCTAGTGGCCCGGTGTGTACATGTTCCACTGCCATAACCTCATCCATGAGGACAACGATATGATGGCCTCTTTCAACGTCTCTGTGCTGCCCGACTACGGATACAATGCCACTGAATTGATTGATCCCATGGAGAAGAAGTGGCGATCCAAGGACTTTAAGGCCGCCGACCTCTCTGGTCGCACCGGTCCCTTTAAGGAGACCGAGATTACCAAGTACATGAGGTACATGGCGGAGTTCGGCTCATATGATCACAGGGATGAGTGATTGACGGAATGACCTAAATTAAAGCACTGATGATGACTTGTAACGGATTAATTTTTTTTTTTTTTCATATAACGGATGTTTGGGGGCATATTGCATACCCACTGGCTGGGCTAGAGGCATATCATATATACATTCCTTATTGTTAGTGGCATATGGCATATAATTCTCTCTTTTAAAACTAATAAAAGAAGATGACATGGACATGATTGATTCCTTGGGAATGTTGAGCTGTCGAATATGTTCTCCAGTTTCGTGCAAAGTTTTGTTTTCTGATTTACTCTGGGTGATTGGCATTATTAATCTGCTGGGCAAGTATAAGCGACGCCAACGTCATGGCTTGACGTACTCATTCAAATCTGCCTTCTACCTCTAGTCTTGCCATCCTTCACGTCCCGGAGTTTGTCTGAAAGACGCGAAGGAGCTCTTATCGATAAACTCGAACGAGACTAGCACATTTGGAGGCTGCCTGGGAAGGATCTGGTCTAGCCCGTGTGGGAGATGTCGGTCTTTTCGACACCTTTAACCTCCGACAGGAGCGATAGAGCGAGCACCTACTCTGTACATCATCTTCATTTAATGCATTACGTGGTGTCTGTCGTGTTGAATATGATTTCTTAGGGCTGATAGAGTATGTGCTTATGGTTACTTTTATACTACAGAGCCTCTCTATGATTAATACACAAGTTCCTTGGTGATACGCAGCATGTACCGAACCATATCGTGTATTGATTGTCATTATGCCTCTGGCTGTACACCATCATCAACAACAGCATAACTCATATGAATCCATTAATAATAATAAAAAAAGAAGAAGAAAATAACCCAAAACACAATAGCCTCCGATTCGAAACCGTCGCCCTGCTGACAATTCCAATTCTCTTAGATTCCTCCGTCTCATTTCTCGCTTGCCATTATGTCTCCGGCCAGGTCCTACCAGTGGCTACTAATATCGCAACGAGCAGAGTGGTCGCTTCTTTCGCGCCCTTGCACAACCTCCGACCTCCGACCACACAGCAGACCCGATTGGGAAAAGCGCGAGCGAAACGGGTGATTTTCACGATTGAGATTCTAGACCCGATTGACCGATGACCGACCACACCCCATAGTTTAGGGGGGGAAGAAGGCCCAGGTTGAGCGTGAAGCTTGGAAAAAAAAAAAAGTAATGATTTAAAAGAGGTCAAAGAGCTCTGAAAAGAGCGAGTGGCCGATGAGCTAGAGTGTGGGTTGGCATATATAATTCATTAAACATCTCGCGATAATCCAATCCACTCCCCTTTCTTACTCTACCTACTTATCTATCAATGAATCAATCTCTCTGACAGCAAATGTCCAACCGTATACCCTCAACACCAATAATCAAAAATCACCATGTCTTCACAACCCTCATCCATGCCTCAAAATGTAAGTCAACAACAACACACTCCCTCCCCAGACCTCTTGCAAAATTAAAACTAACACCCACCCCAGGGCCCTCCATATCTACCGACAACAGCCGGTCTAGGTGGTAAACCCACCCCTTCTGTCGACGACCCCATCAGCGCCGTCATCCTCGCCTTCTTCGTCACTGGCGCCGTGCTCAACATGACCATTTTCCAAATCAACAAGAGACGCTCCCACAAGTTCATCCTCTCCGGTCTGCTCTTCGGTTTCTGCATGGCCAGAATCGTCGCCAATTCTCTGCGTATCGCCTGGGCCTCCAACCCCACCAATCCTCGCATCGCCATCGCCGCGGGGGTCTTTGTCAATGCCGGCGTTGTTCTTCTCTTCATCGTCAACCTCATCTTCGCCCAGAGGATTCTTCGATCGTACCACCCCCATATCGGTTGGAGTAAGCCAGCGACTCTGTTCTTCCGTTTCCTATTCTTCAGCATCATTGCCAACCTCATCATGGTCATTGTCGCCGTGGTATACTCCTTCTACACTCTCGACGTGCACACTCGTTCCCAGCTACGGGATATCCAACTCACTGCCACAACATTCCTCACCGTCCTCGCCTTCCTCCCTGTAATCGTCACCATCACCAGTCTGCTTCTCCCGCGCCGAGCTCCCATGGACAAGTTCGGTCAGGGCCGCATGCGTACCAAGGTCGCTCTCCTCCTCTTTACATCTACCCTCCTTACTCTCGGAGCTGGATTCCGCGCCGGAGTCGCCTTCAATATCCGTCCTGCCAACGACCCAGCCTGGTATCATAGCAAGGCGTGCTTCTATGTCTTCAACTATGTCATTGAGCTCATCGTTGTCTATACCTACGCGCTCTCCCGTTTTGACCGACGATTTCACATCCCCAACGGCAGCAGTGGCCCCGGTCACTATTCTTCCGACCCCAAGTCTGTCCAGTCAAACGATATCGTGTATCGTGTTAACACCGAGGAGGAGGTTTTTGGTGATGATGAGCGACCTCCCACACAAGCCCAGCAGGAACAGCAGGAGAGAAATTGGGAGACGAACCTCGAAAATGAGTTGAAGCGTGAGACAGTCTGATAGCATCACGAATAATGAGAGAAAAGGGGGTCAACAGTATGATCACTGAAGGGAGGGACTGATCTGGCTTACCCTAGCCAGTTGTTTGATATATAATGTGGAAACATAGAGGAGTACTCCGGAACCGAGCGATAGAATATTTTCTTTCCCCCCCTGTAGGATTAGAGACCTTCTTTGGTTAGCATGAGATAAAAAAGCAGAATAAGTACATACTTAGCATAATACCATTCAATCAATCTCATCCCCGTGTCACTCAAAATATCACTCGGATCTATTAATTTGATCGCGGCACTCAATTGCCTATCTAGACGGCCAAGCCGAAGCACAAACTATACGGGGAATAATCCCACCATCCCCACGTACAACATGTCGCTCCGTCTTCTCTTTTGCGACTGTCCCCCTGTATTTCTAGAGTACCCGCCACAATCTGAAGATGCAGTATGCCTGCGACCCTGCACCTGGCTGCTTCGTCTTCGAGGCTTCGTTTCAAGGGTTTCGTACAAGTCGGGCCAATGCCTGTTTGCAGCCGATGCGACTCCACGGCAATTTTCGCATACGGTAGGCTCGAACTTGGTGGGAGGGGTATACTCGACGACAAGATTAGAGGAAGTAGTCGGGGGTCCCTGGGAATAAGTCAGTCATCGGTTTCTTTGTTCGTCGATGAGGAAAAACATACGCCTTGAAACCATGGGCTCGCCTGCTCTTGGGCAAGGATCAAATTGCAAGCTGCAAAGTCAGTATGAGTATGGAATCTTATTCCGTGTTTTTGAGTGCGAAACATACAAGGTGTACTTCAAGTGCTCATCAATCTCCATGATAGCAGCTTGGTTACCGCATCGATAACAGTAGTTGGGAGCTAAAATCTTGGTCAGCGCCCCATCCCCAATTCCAAAGCTTCATCGACTTACCTGAAAAGATGGTCACCACATTTCTATCCTGTGACCAGTTGTAACCTTCCATGACGAGCTGATGGGCACGCGCAATCAAAGTCAAGCCGTTGTTGTGGTTGAAAGCTTCTGAAATATCCTGACCGAATGTGTACCCCGCACCTCGAGGGGAGATACCCCAGCCGCAACGGTCGTCGGGGTCTGACCAAAGAAGATCACACATGGGGCCTTCGTGGGGCACTTCCTGAATACGATCCAGGGCTCGGATGTTATCCAAGGTATCGATACTAGGAGAGAGACCACCGTGAAGACAGAAGATCTGGTTGTCGATCAGGGCAGTGAGGGGGAGGTAGTCGAAGAGGTCGGTGAAATACTTCCAGACGTTGGCATTGCCATACTTTCGAAGACATTCGTCGTAGAAACCGTAGACTTGGGTAATCTGACGGGACTCGTGGTTGCCTCGGAGGATGGTAATGCGCTGAGGGTGTCGAATCTTGAGGGCGACGAGGAGGGTGACAGTCTCGACAGAGTAGTAACCTCGATCGACGTAATCACCTAATTGCACAAGCTTGTCAGTCATGTCCCGACATAGCCTTGGCTGATGCCATGCATACCCATGAAGAGGTAGTTGGTGTCGGGGTTGGGACCACCGATCTTGAAAAGCTCCATCAAATCGTGGAACTGTCCGTGGATATCACCACAGACGGTGACGGGGCATTTCTGAAAGGATGTCATTAGTCGAAGCACCTAGCAAATCTGCCAAGGCAACATACCACGGGTTGCACATTTGACTCTTCTTGCAAAACTTCTCGCGCCTGTGTTGGACGTCAGCATTAATATTGATACCACCTCCGATCACGCGAGGAGTGTCCAAGCTTCGTGGTCGAGCAATGTGGCAAGGCTGTCGACCGTCGGCCAGTATAGCTCAGCTCATACAGCCCCGACATCACTGCTCAACGAACAAAATAGCCTGGAGGTTTTTGCTCCCATCGATATCGATCCCGACTCATCTCACCTTTTCGCACAGTCTCTGAACGTCAGACTCAGCCAGCTGCTTGCAGCTCATCAAGCTCTCAATCCAACCATCGAGAGTGGGGATGGTGGTGGGCTCGAGGTTGAGAACGGGTGACGCATCAGTAGGCGCTCGCCCAACATCCTCCATATTGGTGTCCATGATATCGCAGGCGCGGAATCTGAGGTTTGTGTGTGTTTTTTCAGTTGGATGAAGAGAGGATGGGAGAAATGACGTTGACGGTTGATGAATGCGGTCACGCCTGAATCGGTGGGGCACGAGGCACAAAAGCGGCGGGCGTCAGGGGAAGGACAAGAAGGGCGAGAGAGGGATAGGAGGGTTTTTGGAAGGACAAGAAGGGCGAGAGAGGGATAGGAGGGTTTTTGGAAGGATACCAAGCTAAGAGAGGGAAAAAAATGAGGAAGAGGGAGTAAAAAAAAGTACCGGCTTCAACAGCAGGAGCAAGTAATGTCGTAACAAAGAATTGCAAGCAAGTCGGGTCGTGCGATTTGGTGGTGTTTTCGTCGTTTTCCTTCGTCTCGTGCCGTTAGGTGGATGGTCGTCGGGTTGAGAGGTTGGAGATGATGAGGGTAGAAAATGAGGAGCTGAAGGAGGGATGGAGGGAATGGATGTGATGTGATGATTAGATAGCACACCTAGTACAGGACAGGACAGGACAGAACAACACACGCAGCATAGCACAAACAATGGCACTGGTACTGGTACTGGTCCACCTCGCTGTTTGTTGTTATGGTTGTTATTAGGTGATACAGTGGCCACCCATCGCCTGCCAGCTTACCACCTTTGTGCTTATTGTCCAGTACAGCACAGCACCTTTTCCCTGGAGCTACCAGCTGGAGTGGGCACCCTTTGAGAGGGTGGCGTAGAGGGGCGTAATTTGGGGGGTTTCATTCCTTCACCAAGGTGGTGGGGAGAGTCCAGGCCTGTGATGAAATTGGCTTTGCCCCCCAGTTCCTCGCTTAATTTACCTAGATCTTTGTGAGTTGTTCTTTGTCTGGCGTCATTGAGGAAGACCAGTGGCATCCTGTCCATATGATAACGTTAAAACCTACGGATGTGCAGTATTTGGATCAGAGAAGACATGCGGACGTGGATTTTACCCCTTTACCAACCGCCTGCAAACATTCGTTCCCATTGACTTTTTTTTAATTTGTTCCTTATACTCTCATGTGACTCGACGTCATGCAAATGATCGAAGGGATCATGCCTGCAGCACCGAGTTAATTACCACTTACTGTACATGTGCATATCGAGCAGCATGAAAGTACATTGACGTTGCCGCCTGTTAACGACAATATAGCCCCGTTTGAAATGTTGATATTCGATAATAATGGTATATAGCCCCTTCAAACACCCCCCAATGTTAATCCCATGCTTCATTCACCTCAACCGCACTCGGGACCCCTAGGACAACCCCAAACCAACTGCCGGCTCTCCCGCCACCTCGAGATCATTCTTCTTCTGCAAATCTCGCCCAACAAGATCCTTAAAGTCCAGACCAACGTCCGACAACTTCTGGGCATGGGCCTTTGCTCGCTCCATGCACTGCGTCCACACAGCCCCCCCAGGCTCGGTACTACTAAGCTGCCGCGCCAGGATCACGTTGAACGTTTCCACCTCTTCTTTGGCCCATTTGACACACACACTCATCATAGGCGGAGGGAAGCACACCTGAAAGCACTGCACCGTGTTATGGATAATCGTGAAGTAGACAAAAGACACTTCCCAGATGTAGAGGTGAAGGTCGCCCTGGAAAATGCATTGCCTGTGACATTGTTAGCTACTGAGTGTCAACCCCATCCCGAAGTGACTAACCTTGATCGCTTGTGAATAGTCTCGCTTCGAGCTGCTAGATATGACTCCCTAGCAGTGTCCTCAAAACCCAGCCTTGTCAGCCAGCTGACATTGTTTTGAGTCTTGGCTTGGTTGTTGTGCGTCAACTCAAGCTGACGGACCACCATTTCCGCCAATCTGGTACATCGCTCTCCGACCTTGAAGTTGATAAAGTCTTGGGCGACCGCGTTGTTCTTGAGTCCACGAGCGATCGCCTTGAGCTTCTCCACACGGGATACAGCCGTCTCGAACTGCTGCATCGCGATATCAATGTCGAGGTCGTCCATCTCGCTCTCGACCCAGCGTAGATTCTGCTGTTTGCCATCGACCTCAATAAGCATGTCTTTGATATCTGACAAGGTCGCCAAGAGTTCCGTCTTTTGCAACAGGCCCGGGTCTCGAGATGCAAAGTAATTAATCGTCTCACGAGCCTTGTTGTTCGCCTCCATCTCCGAACGCAGTCCTCTTCTGAGCTCTTCGACTGCTTTGCGAACATTCAGTAGTAGACTCTTCTTCTCAGGGTCCTGAGGCTTCTCTGTACGATAGATGAAGGACTCTTGACCAACTCCTCGAACCATGATAGCATCTGCTAGCTTGTTTCGGCCTCCACTTGATGATTCCCCTGTGCTAGACATGTCCACCACCTCGACATCCAACAAAGGCCAGCATCGATCTGCCACCATCTTCATCATCGGTCCTCGGCTATCTGCCTTGGGCGCATCAGCCTTCCGCTTCTTGCGCGATGCAATCAGCAGATGATCGTTGAGCAAAAAGATTTGCATAGCGCGACGGGACTTGTACGTTGCGTTGTCCAGCTCAATCCAAGGACCCGCGTTCTGGATCACATGCCGTCCTGCCGTATTAGGGAGAAACTTCTGCGAGCCTTCTACGTTTTTGAACAATGCCTGCATTTGCGAGTTCCAAAGGGCACTCCTGTCGGCCACGGAGCTTCGCTTGTCCCTCTTACTCATAACTTCTCCCGGTACTTTGGCCTCTTCTCCCTTGGCAGATGCTGCCCGTAGTGCTGTCGTGTTCACTTTCAGCTCTGACATGAGATTTTTGAGGTTTCTCATCTCGCTCTTTAGCTTCTCTGCCTCTTTACTGATCTTGATGAATTGCGTGCGGTTCTGTAGGACACTCTGTTGTAGGTCGGCTGCTGCCCGGCCCTTGAGTGTGCGTAGAGTACCTTCAAACTCGCGAATCTGACTCTCGGAGGCATCACCCAGAACACGAGAGACGTATTGATCCGGAGAGAGGTTCGGGTCGCGTAGTGCCTTCAGATCTAGGACTGGTGCAGCTCCGGAGCGAGAAGGGGGAGGTCGACCATCGCCGCGATCTGGTACTTCGTAGTTGCTTAGTGATGGCACGGCTGGTACAGGAGGAGCGCCGGCAGCATAGCTATTAGGTACGTTGTTGAAGCGAGACGAGTACCTTCGCTTGACAAGATCCGAGGTCTACTTGCGTAAGCTTGACGAGATCCTTCACATGATTTCATTGAGCACCAACCTTTCCACCAGCCATTGGAGGGGGACGCGGTCGAGGTCGGGGACCTGGGTCCGCACCCACAGGTTGCTGAACTTTGACAGAACCATCTTGGACAATGGGACTGGATATTTGCCTCGGCGCACTGATGGTAGGTCGCTTCTTCCGTTTCCCACTTCGAAGGGATATCTTGCTACGTTCCTCCGACATGGTGGGTAAGCGTCAGAGCGCTAGAACGCGACGATAGGTAGAGAAGGTTGACGAATGCTGTCTGAAGTGACGAGAAAGAGAGATTGGATGCTTTTAGATGCCTTTTGCAAGTAAAGATTGGACGTTGCAAAGAGCAATCGTGTTGTATTGAGATAGGTATGTTAGGTTCGGGGCTGTGGTGTTTCAAGAGAAGCATACCAGATGCCTGTCATGGTGCCAGCTGGAGCTCCATGTACCTCTACTCTCTCCTTACGTGTAAGCAGACACCAGCGTGCTTCCTTGAACTACATCTACTCGTCAGCCACTTCTCCAGCCACAGTTCGAGCTCCCCTCCCGGAATTTTCCCGAATTAGCTTAGCGCCATCATGTGGTTTGGGACAAGTTTGGCCTGGTCCATGTTTCCCTAAAAAATCGGTCTCTCCAATTGCGACGTCTTGAAAGCTACGACTTCTCTGCCGGGCATTAACGCTTGCGAGTAATACCAAATTCGACGTACCCTCCCTCCGTCTCTCAACCTCAACGCCATCTCCAGACAATACTGCCATCAACACGCCGACGCGATCTGTTGATTGAGCTATAGCGGTCCTTCTCTTTTTTTCTAGACTGAAGCTCTAAACTCCCATATCAATCCACAATCATGGTCCAGACTTCAACTGTGGTGACGGCAACTGTCGCAACAGCCGCCGCCGCTCTCGTCGGTAAGACAGCTCCGGATGCCTTGCTTTCACCCAAGAGCATGATACGCATCCGCCAATTCGATCTTCTATCGGTTTCCGCCATGCAGATTCAGCTTGCTAACAACCGTGCTGTATCATAGGCTATGCTGTCTTCTTCGACTACCAGCGCCGCAACCAGGCCGAGTTCCGTCGAAACTTGAGGAGAAACGAGCGTCTGCAGGCTCGCGCTGCCAAGGAGGAGGCTGAGGCTTCATCCCAGCAACAGCGAAAGGCCATTCGTGATAAGGTCGAGGAGGCTCAAGAGGAGGGCTTCCCCGCCGGTGTCGAGGAGCGTGAGGCCTTCTTCAACGAGCAGGTTATGGCCGGCGAGATGCTCAGCCAAGATCGTAGGAGACTCCCGGACCGTCCCAATTAGTGATATTGCATGCTGACCTGTATACCTGCAGCTACCAAGGCTCTCGAGTCTGCTCTAGCTTTCTACAAGGGCCTAAAGGTTTACCCTGCCCCTGGTGACCTGATCCGTATCTATGACAGCACGGTTCCCAAGGTAAGCGCAGATCTTGAGCAGTTCCAAATCAAGACTGCACGACTAACAACGAATTTCAGCCCATATTAGATATTCTGGCCGAGATGATCGCATACGACTCATCTCTTGACATCCGTCAACGCCCCGCCCCTGGTGGCATCAACCTGTCCGATATTCCCAACGTCGGCCTTGACTAAATGAGACATGTAAACGCAGCCTTTTTCGAGTATCGCCCATTCCGGTCCCTCTTTTTCTCCGCTCAAAATTTGCTCCTCTCTCAAAGGAACAGGCCATTGAAAAGAAGCCAGAAGAAAAAGCTAGACCTCTCAGAAAACGAAAAAAGCAAATGAAAACAACGAACTTGTGTGGCCCTCTACTTCGTGTATAACAAAGATTTTTTTTAAAAAAGGGGGGGAAAGGGGAAGAGGACGCAATTGTATTACGAGGGACTAGGATATCTTATGTCCAAAGCCTCGAAAAAGAAATCTAAATGGAGTCCTGGTGGCCTTCAATGTATGTACCATAGTCTTGCTCTTGCAGCTTTCTATTAGAGCTTTTTGTGTAAACAGGTGTACGTTGAACGAATGATTCTGGCATGGACTTCTTTTCTTTTCCCTCTCCTCATTTCCCCCCTCTCAAGAAACGGCGATGTTTAGGGACAGCAATTCTCATCACGACTTATGACGTTGAAACGCAGCAAAGCTTGTTTTTAAAAACTCATTTTTACTCATTGAACATTGCTTAGTACTAGCTTTTATGAGGCTACAATCTTGCGTCCCTTTCTGTCTACTCTCTCATCTCTGGGATCAAAACCACCGTTACCCCAGGTTGCCCACTCGGGTGTTGCTGGTCCCATGTAGTCCTCGGGGGTCCAGTCACCGTCTGGGCCACGCTCCTCGAGCAAATCGAAGAACTTTTCGTAGTCAATGGTGGTATGCCATTTGCCATCGACCAAGAATCTGTCGCTGGCGAGGAGGATACAGCAGCTGTGTGCGTGTTCGGCTGCGATACCGTAGTTGAGACCCTTCTCCTTGAGCCTCTTCTCAAGGGCCTTGACGAAGTCACAGACTTCCCAGTAGAATGGTACGTTGGACATGGAGAGGCCTGCGTTGGATGATGTGCTTGTACCGCAGTATGTCACTCCCTTGACTTCGACGAAACATGGCAGACCCTTCTCGACAAGCCTTGCATAGCCCTCTGCTTCCTCCTCAACGTTGAAGCCCTTGACGAGAGTCAATCGGAAGACGGTTCTGTGACGGAAGCGTTTCTCGCGAAGGATCTCTAGACAGCGCTGGAAACGTTCCCAGAAATCTCGGTGAAGGGGTCTGTCAATGCGTCGCAGTGACTCCTTGTCTGCCGCGTCGATTGAGACGTAAAGTTGAGTGACGGCTTTCAGAGATGCGAGCTGATCGGGGTGCTGAGCGTTACAGACGAGGAATGAGGAGATGCGTTCGGCGTGGAGCATGGCAAGGAATTCGTTGATATAGGGGTAGAAGATGGGTTCGCCAACAAGTGACAGAGCACAGTGTCTAATTCGGAGAGCCTCAGCAAAACGCTCCGCTCGCACACCAGGCATACCGCGGAGCATCTTGATCTTCTTGTAGTGGTTCATCTTGACACCCTCAAAGATGAGCTCAGGGGGATCCACGACCCATCGCCAAGTAGTGCCGACAGGGTTGGTACCGTGACGCCAGCAAAAGACACACTTGTTTGAGCAGGAGAGCGAAGGAGTTGTTTCCATACACTGGTGAGAGTTGATGCCGTAGAAGGAGAACTTGTAACAGGAGCCTCGGCCGCGTAGGGCTGATTTAGTCCAGCGACAGGTTTTAACACCCGAGTGGGATCCAACAATAGCGTAACCTTGTTTTGTGAGTGCGGCGTATGTGGGTGATTCTTTGGCGACCATTTCTTTGGGGCCTTGAGGAATGGACTTCTTGGTTGAACTGTATGTTGTAAAATCGACAGCGAGAGGGCCTTTCTGTTTAGAAGAAGTATCGTCTTTTCGTATCATTCGTCCGAGATCTTCGACATCGTCAAGTGCTCTTCCACTCTCACCGTCACCAGAACCACCGTCGATGATAACTTCGCCATCATCCTCGTCCTCAACATCCTCCACATCACTCTCCTCTGCCGCACCACTGCCAGGAAGACCTTCGCCTAAGTTTCCAGTGCGAGCGACATGACCAATGATATCTTCAACGCCCTGGGACCATTCCTTAAGGCGTTCTTCGTGGTCGCTCTTCATGTCACCCATTCCGACAGGATAAGCTCTCTTGCGAGCGGTCAACTTGGCCATCCACTTATCTACCTCCTTGGCCTGGAAACAGAATCCCTCCGGTTCCGTAGGCCAGTTCTCCTTGTCGCCGAAGCCAAAGACGGAGTAACCCAGGAGACCCGACAATGGAGCAGTGTCGATTCTAAAATCGTGGTGGGTCTCTTGTAAATGTTCGAGGAAGGTATCGTTAATGGTGTCAATATTGTAGCTGGGAATGAGAAAGAGGTAGAATAGATCGACATCGCCATGCAGCTTAGAGGGTGAGATGAAATAGTCGTCGAAATCGATGGCGGTCAAGTCGCAAATCTCCGGCTTTAGAAATTGTCGGCCAGTGTCCTTGGATAATTGATCGATCTTGTTCTGAAGTTCTTCGAGGTAGGCCTGAGCAATCTTTTCGGTCTTGGTGGTGATTGAAGAGAAAAAGACAAGAGTCATGATGGGCTTGCTGAGGTCTGTCTCCTTGTCCTGGTTCTTGGAAGGCTTCTTCGCTAGGCCTCCCTTAATCCTCTTCGGACCTTGAGACTTCACATTTTTCTCTAGTGGGACGAATTCAACCTCGGGGGTCTTGGTTTCTGGGATCTTGACTTTTGTCTCGGCCGTGACCTTTGGAGGCTCTTCATAGACCTTTTTCAAAGCAACGAGCTCGTTCTTTTGGCCAGAGATGTGAAGGTAGACTCGAACAGCACCGAGAACGACGAGAACAGCGACGATGATGGGCGTGCGATGAATATGCCAGACATCTACCAAGTCTTGGGTGTAAAGTTAGCGAGCGATCTTGTGCGCCTCAACTAGGGTATGGATGGATGGATGGATAGTGGGAAGCAAACCTACCGTCAACGATAGCGTCGAGTCGCGCAGACGAAGACTGATTGATCCAATCCATCTCGACGGTTCTCGTATATAGAGAAGTACGTGTCGTGGAGGGTTGATCTGACGGACAGAATTAACAGGAAGAAGAGTCCGTCTGGGAGGGAAAAGGTGAAATGCCCCGCCTAGACACTAAGGTAACCGCAGAATAAATTTTTATGGGGATCAGCATCCCGCCATCGTTTATCGTTCATCACCAATCGCGGGGCTACGATTTGACAGATTTGTTAATTTGCAGGCAGGTTTTATACAGTGCATAGAAGCAAATTCTGTTGTATAGAACATATTCCTTACAAAAGAAAACGTGCATCGCAATGATGTTGATGATAAGAAGATCAATGGAAGAATATATGAGTATATAAAATTAATATGCTTTTCGGATTCCGCTAACCAATATGTAAATGCTGATGCTGATGCTGATCCAATCTTCCTCAATCTATGTGCCAGATGATATATACAAAGTTTTGTATGTGTGCCATACAATCTAGAATATTACACCCGTCTATCTGCACCGGCGGCCTGAGACTTGTCTCTCAGGTCTTTCAAACACGGCGCATGGAACATCTCACCAGTTATAACCAGCTTGAGAGTTCTTACTGCCACAACCATCCACAGCGACACAACGGCAAGCGAAATGATCTATTCTCAATTAGCAAGTCTGCCAACCGTTTTATATAAAAAGAAAACAGAAAGAGAGAGAGAGAGAGAAAACTTACCATTGTCGAAACTTTAAAGAATGAACTATCCAGATTCTCGGCCAGTGCATTTGTGCAAGTAGCCAATACACCCAGGGGAAACGTAAACCCCCACCAGCCCATGTTAAAGGGGAGGCTCTGCATTGTTGCGATGCTAATGAGGGCAAAGGATAGCCAGACCAGTGCAAATCCCCACATGACTATGGCAAGGAACACGCCCAGGATGTAGAGAGTTTCACCGGCTCGGGTGGAGACAGAACCGAAAGCGTTGCTCTCGGGCATGACCTGCATAGCTACCTTTCCGAGTTGCTGAATGCCGTAGCCACCCTGGCCCAGAGGGCCGATAGGGAGGAACACCGAAACGATGACCTCCTTGGGTGGGATGGAGTGAATCGTCAGACGATGAAAGTATAAAGCAAGAACACAGGCGGAGAATGACTCGCCAATGCCCCAGAGAATGTAGGATGCAATGACTGTGGTCATGGCATGATGGCGGTTGGGTAGGACCTCGGCGATTATACCCCCCGTAGCAGCAGCGACAACAGCCGGGACGATAGGCAAGAGAAGAGCAGCCGTAATGCTCTGCAGACCTGGGCGATGACGATGCATGACTATGAAAGGCATGGTGATGCATGTTGCAACAGATAGCCAGACGTCAACCCACCAGAAAGACCAGGCTAGGTAGACGACCCAGTCTCCCCAGGATCTGCAGCAGAATATCATCATATTGATGATGGCTATAAGCCGGTTAGCTAGAGAACAACGAGAAATAAAAGCCAAAGGGTAAACTTACTTGCAAAGCCCATGGGAAAGCAGCCGAGAAATAGGGACTGTCCCGGGTGGGATATCATGGCGCCCCAGATCTCAGGGTAGAGTGCGTATCTGGCGATAGAGATGGCAAGGAAAACAACAAACAGGAGAGTATTTAGTCCAAAGAAAATGTACGAGATGTACTGAAGCCATGGTGCGTTGTAGGGCAGGTTGTGAAGAAGAATGGACACGATACCAGTGCCCATGTTAACAGCAAACCATCTAAGTTAAGTTACATTAGCCATCGCTTCCGAGGAGTCACGATGGAGTGATCAAACTTACGACGGCGTAAAGTTCCTTACCACTCTTCGCCAACCTGTATTTTCCTTACAGGGGAGAGTGTTTTCGCATGGTCGGGGTGAAGTGCCATTGCAGGTTGGTTTAGTGTTTGCGCTGCCACATGCGCTAGAAGATGAAGTTGTGGTGGTGGTGGTGGTGGTG